>JAODAC010060670.1:0-51619 GCA_027575185.1 Mimaenictus wilsoni
TTATTTTGCTGAGGATGGTGTAATAAAAACACCGAAACCGGTCCAAAATTAAATTTAATAAAGATATAAAGAAGTAAGACAAAACATCACTACCTATTATCTTAACTTTATATAGGCATCAACAATCATATAAAATTAAAAGATTCCAGGAGGGGGGTTTGGGCCCCCCTCCGCTCTATATTGCCACGCCTAGACGCCTATGACGTATACAATGTTACGTTTTACTCCAAGTATCCAATTCCGTTCCCGCGTTAGGTGAGTTCCGCATACGACAAGTCAATTGACATTGGATAAGACACCTAAACCTACGGACCTGAAGAATGTTCCGTGCAGGCAGGATTCCTATACGGAAAGTTCCGTATACGGCATGTTCCATGATAATAATTAATGTTCAGGAAGGAAGTGTTAATGAAACTTTCAAAAGTTGTAATTATAGAAATGGATTTATATGTATAAACAATTTTTGGAAAACCTGTCGTATACGGAAGTCGCTGGACCAACCATTTCTTCCATTATCGACAGGTTTCCGCACATGACGAGGGAGTACTGTACAGCCCCCGTTGCTCGGGCTCCCTTCACCTATATAGCAATACCCATGACTTATTATTAACCATTTAAAATCTTCTATTAGACATAAATGTTTCATTCCGTTCCCGCGTTCGGCAGGTTCCACGTATTTCAGGTCACTTTACGTTAAATGGCTCACATTAACCGGACCTGGAAACTTTTCAAGTGCAGACAGAATTCCGTATACTAAAGGTTCCTCATAAGGGAGAATTCAGTGGAAAAAATTATGAAACGGGTATTTTTTAAAAGGAGGAAACATGCCAAAAATATATGATACCGCTGGCAATATATCGGATAATATCAATATTTTTGTTTCGGTATCGATATAATGAAACCTGTAGTACACGGAAAGTCACGGGAACATTGCTTTTGGACAGGACCCGGATACTACAGGTCAATTCACATTAAAAAAGTTACATAAATCTACAGGCTTGAAAAATGTTTAGTTGTAGGCAGGATTCCCGCATTCAACAGCATTCGCTGCATAGTGATACCGAAATTTTTGAACCTTTTTAGATATGCTAACAAGCTACCTGCCATTACCCCTTTCAGTTACCTGGACAAGATTACTCTCGCTAGTGACGGAATAATCAGAATAAATGGTTTGACCGGTGGTTGGGGTGTAAAACTTTACCCAAAATATCGAAATTTGAAGAAGATTTCATCGATAGAGGTCTATGAGGGGAGCCTAATTCCTTGTTGGTCGTGGGTCAGTCAATCACCATTTGTATTTTACGTGCCATTTGTATTTTAATTTGTATTTTCTGCTGGGGACTTTAATGTATCTCATGGATACTCCGCCACTAAAAAATCGAGGTTCCTCAATGAAGCACATGTTTGTTAACGATATCGATTTCATCGATAAAATTGTTATATCAAGAGTTATTATTTCTTACGTTATTCAAGAGAGTTAATTAATTACAAAATGATCGATATCGATAAGTATCTATATATCAAATTGATATTTGAAGATTGATAGATAGAAAATTGATAATATCGATATTTCTAGTGATCGAGTTAAGAAGACGCCGAGTTCACGGCTTCGATAATCGCTCTGGCAAATTTCAAAAATATTCCTATTTCAAATTTCAACCAAATTCCTTGTAATGTGGGCTAAAAAGCTGAAACTCCTCAACATTATTAATGCTTTAAAGGTTTTAATGAAATACTGCAGAATATGACTCTTATAATTCGTGGACTTTACTTTAAACTGAATCACGTAATCCCACTTCGTTGAACGTATGAGATAAAAACTAAAGTTTAAAAAAGTTGCCGACTTCAACAAATTATTGCTGCTAAACGACAAGGATTGAAATAATTCCCATTAGAATCATTGAAATTGTTATCCGCAAAATCCACAAATACAATCGACTTTTATCAACAATATAAAAGTTGAAGTGTTTTCGCGTCCAGAATTACGCAAGGCACATGTCGATTTGGCGCGTCGCCGAATCACTGGATCGCAAAAGGCGATCCAAGACGATCATATTGTTATTGAAGACGCAATTACTATTCTGTTTACATGAGAGCCGCCTTGGTCGCATGCTTGCATGCTTGACTAGAGCACGCCGTTTTTGCTGCTGCTGTTTTAGCAACAGCTCAACCATCAGCCAGTAGCTAGAGCTAGGAAGCTGTTAGTTGCGCTCCAAGTATTCCTGCGATCTGCGCCTGCGCCTCTCTTGGCACTCTTCAATTGTTCTGTGACGTCATCGGGACACTAACAAATCGCATCCGTGATGCATACACCACATATTCAGCCGTTCACGCATGCGTACAAAGCATACAAAGCTGATGATGATCAATGAGATCAAGAGATGTCTTCTATGGACAATAACCACCACAATGATGTTGATGACGATGAAAAAAATAGGTGCAATTTGGGGCGCGCCTGGCGTGCAAAATGGCCGCGGGCGCATGTGTTGCTTCTTATCGCCGCGGCGAGGCGGCCATGATTGGGTGATAAAAAACACTTTCGCAATTCCAACAGCGCTTTACACTGTTTTGTGTACTTACGCGCATATACAGCCACATACATAGGCGCGACAGCGAAGAGGCGACGATAAGATAACGTCGTGCAATGAGTAGAGCATACATACTTCATACATACCATAGCCATTGCCAGCGAAAGGAGAGAAAATAAAAAAGAGTTGACAACGAGCAATATTTGCGTTTCGACATTTTCGGCCCAAAGCTGATTGCGCGTGTGTTGTATGTGTATGTAAGATGTGTGTAACTAATTGTAAGACGGTGACGCAGTCGCAATGTGCTTTCTTTGGCGATTGGCACCGAATGTGTTAAAACATTTTATTTTCTTAAGGCTGGGATTATTTATTCAGGAGGGAGATATTTTTGGATGAAACTTGATAATAAATTAAATTACATTGTTGCCAAAAATCCTAAACGTACTTATCTACTCTGAATACGCATTCTTATGGGGGTTTTGTTTAAAATTGGCCGAATTTGTGTACAATTTTAACATTTATGAAAGTCCGTGTTTGTTAAGATAAAAAAAGAATTTTTTAGTTAGGTATTTTTTGTTCAAAATCAGTACACTTCTTTATTTTCTGTAACTACTAGGTAATAACCACAGGGGGACCCTGGGGGACCTTTGCGCGAAAATATCCCAAAAAGACCCACCTGATAAAATTAATTCAAACAGGCCCAAGGGGGAATCCCTTATGCCCGTTTCCACGGCCAAAGGGACCCTCAAATCCAAAAACGACGAAATTGAATACTTTCGGTTTACAACAAAGGGTCTTTAAGTGAGTACAGCTGGTCACCTTAAAGTTGGAGACTTGCAACCGCTAGGTCACATTTGTGTATTAATTATTAATTCATATTATGACAAACGTTCAACAAACGTTCCAGCCGGGGTCCCTATGAAGAAAATTAAATTTAGTCCACGCATCTGAAGGAGGGTTCTGCACTGAGCAGATTTAACCGACGGCTCTGACTGACTCCCCCATGACGAAGAAAATTTTATTAACGTCTCAACAATAGGAAAATCTTGTTCGGACGGAACACATTTGAGGGTCGTCTGGAATGGGGGTCAACCTTTCGTATCGGTCATTTAGACACTCGTCTATTCATCATAACAACCGACCGCGTTCGTTCCACAGCCTATAGAAGGGCTCTCAAAGGGGCCCCATGGAGGATTTTTTTAGAAATTTAAGGACCACTGCTTTAGATAAAATAAAAACAAGGGAATTCGTGTCTGTGAAGCGTTCCAAAGTTGGGTTATGCTCCTTTGCACTAGGTATGTTGAAATTACCGAACGTATCAGTAGTTTTTAGAATTGAAAATGAAAAGTATCAATTGTAAAGAGACATATTAAAAGTATCTACGAGTCATGGGTTAATAATATTGCCTTAGTTCGAATTGTGGGTTAAATTTGCATCGAAAGGGAACCTACTGTTCGGGCTGTGAGTCCAGTTTGCGTTAAGAGGGAGGGAACCCCTACTTCGAGTTGAGTAAAATTGCCAAAGTTACTCTTTTGTGTGCTGTTCGAATTTGTCCCAAAAGGAGCCCTGTTTCGAGTTTATCGAATTCTTTGGGTTTTGGGAGTTGCATCAATTTTTTATATTTGAAATCGCAAAGTATGCCACCACCAAAAAAGGTTGAGAATCACTTATTTACATCTTTAATATATGAAAAAATTATATTTATATCTACAAAATGAACTTTTTACTACTTATCAACCTCACGACAAAAGTGTTATCCTAGATTTGCCCATTCTTTCTGAAATTATTCCAATTGAAAAACAAAATTCTGTTTCTTCAAAAAATACTTTATTTCTGGATGTCTTTAAAGTTGTGGACATTTATGCGCACGCGTTTGCTGTTATTTGCTAAGACGATGACGCAGTCGCAGAACGCAAAGAGCGCGCCGCGTACTGCTCACTCCTGCTGCCCTGCTGCCGTTGCTGTTGCTGCTGTGCATCATCAAATGGCCGAATTTAAATTTGGATTTGTTACTAGCGGACCGGCCAGACGCGACCATCGCGGCCCTCGCATTTGGCGCACTCCTTTCGGATAGTTTTTTGGCAGGCCTTCAATAAACAAGCCGGCCGCCTCCCAAAAACCGCTGCATGTGCTCACGCTCTTGCTGAAAGTTTATTCGATCTGGTTTAAATCGGGAACGGCCTCCAAGAGCAGCCGCCACGCCACGGCATACGTTCGCAGAGAGACGTGGCTGTCGGCGAGGAGATCTTCGAAAAAATGTCTATGCGAAAAAATCGGCAGCGCCTCCTTGCGAATACAATGCGAAACAGTCGTTGCAGGAAAATGTTACAATCAGCAAGCATAAGCACGCCAAGGAGACATACGAACGACATACAAAACGTTCAACATACAAGAGGAGACGTTGCTCGGTTTTTGTTTGTCTATTATCACCATGGTAACCTCATAACCTACTTATAAACATTACTCGACTCGAGAACGATAAATGAAAATCGAAAACTTTCGATTTCTGTCAGTGCTTCCGTTGTGTAGTGCCTGCTGTTTGCAGGAGGGATGGTGGATGGACGAAAGGGGTGGAGAGGACATAACGAAAGTACGGAAAGTACCAATTACCATCAGGGTCATCTTCATCGATATAATGTTCATCCTGCAGGGTTGGTTCAGGCGGGGGCGGTTGTACGGATTCGGAAAATTGGATATTTCTTTCCCTCTTTCCTGCGGCTTTCTGCGTTTGTGTGAATGAGTCTGTTTGGTTGTGTTGTGATTGGGGCGGCGAAGGTCTCTTCGTCTGTGTGTCTTCTTCTGCGTCGTCTAACGGCGGAGGGCGGTCGAAGGTGGCAGCGAGCGTGAGGCGCGTGGGTGCGGTCGATGCCAACCGGCGGCGGCCGACCGCCAGAAGTACGTCACCGTACACACCGTGTACAGCAGGAGCGGTGAGCGCGCTGGCTCTCTCCACCAGCGGGGCAGCAGCAGAAGCGCAGCAGCGTACCACACATACAGACACACATCGAAACCCAGCAATCAGCAGCAGGCAGCAGTGTAGCAGGCCGTCATCGAAACGCACACGCCAGCAGGCAATAATATCACCGAAAGCCACCGTCGCGGGCACGCCGACGAATTCATGCAACGGGTGCGATACTGGCTGGCATGTGTATATGCGTGCGCCGAGACTGCAGGAGTAGCGTAGCAGCAAGCCACCGTGAGTCCACGAGTCTGTCGTGTGCGTGTGTGAGTACTCGGTGCCTCCGCAGAGCCGCGCGGAAGGAGTGCAGAGACTCCGAAGCAATACCATCATCATTCCATCACCGGCCCTCGATGCGTGAGCGTGGCGAGCTTTCCTGCTGCTCCTCTTTAGCACCAAGTATTTACAACAAAGTCTACAGAAGTGTGGATGTGTTTGTGTGTGACGGCGACGACGACGTACAAAATACATTCAAACCGAAGCGGCTCTCTGTTATCAGTACGACGACGAGCTGAAACGGTGCCCAACAACAACGCCTGCGAACATTGTGCGTGTGTGTGTGTGTGTGTGAAGTGAAGCAGTGCGACAAGTGACTTCAATACGGATGTCGTTGCTGCACCGTCCTCCGACATCGCCATCCACAGAGGTAGATAGTATTGCATTTTATACCAGATTTTTTTTGGCAATCGCCAGAGGTGTTACGGCTGCGCAGGAGCGCGTCCGGAGAAGAGCAGAGCTATTTTAAGATGCTGCGTCCTCGTGTCGTACCACACACACTGATATACGGTGATACGCAATGTCTGTCTGTCTATACACATCGGTTGCCTCTGCCTTTTTTCGTGTGTATATTCTTTCGAAACCACACAGCAATTCGCTCTGCTGACGATAAACACTAATTTGCCATCGCGACGTTTTGCAAAATGATTCACATTCAGATTTATAACAACAATCTATCCCCGCTCCTACTAACTTGTTCAATGCGGATACGGATTCAGCATATGTTAGTACTATCTGATAAAAAGAGATGAAAATGGAGATAATTATAGAAAAACAGAGATAATTTTATTTACAATTTTTTTTTTATTTTTTGCAAATTTTTATTTAATTTTTGTTTCAAAACTGTTTTTAGATACAAGAAAATAGTAATAAAAATATGTAAAGATAAACTAAGGAGAGAAAGAGGGACAAAATGTGTGTTAGACATGTAGACGCCAAAAAGTGATAAAAAAAAGTGTAGTCTGGTAACGTGGGTGACATCTACACGGAGCGGTATGAGGCTCCTTAGAACGTTGGGAGCACGTGCGTGTTCGGCAAGGACATGTCATGCAATTACACTTGGTGCACATCTTCAAGGCAATTACGCATTGCGATAGTGATCATTCGTATGCCACGTACCTAATAAAAAAAACGCAGACATACTGCGAATGGCTTAACTTAACCCGCGAGGACTTTTCTTGTCTTGTCGAAGACCTCTTCGCAATAAACAGCCAAGCTTGTACCGCAGAGTTACATGACTTTTTTTTTGAAATCCGTGTCAGTCGTACCAACTAACCATACACTTTTTTATAGTCTGTCTCTCTGTATAACACGCTTTTGGCTGTGTTGACCTTCGACTTTGTCGATGTATTTATGTTATGTAAACGATTAACTGCATCCTAAGGTCATCTAGTTGGTAGCACCAAACATAGAGACGGCGAACGCAACATGATGGAACTGACTAGAGTTCAGAATGAAAGAGTAACAGAAAGAGTAAAAAAAAAGGAGGCATTCGAGGTCTTTGCAAAAAGAAGCTTCTTTTAGCCTAGTCAAGGTGATTGCAATTTATTTGCAGATGGATGCAGTCACTGGGCGGAAATAAGCGATAAGAAGATATTGTATGTGGATGGTGAGGATTTTGGGAACGTCCTCGTGAGTTGTCGGTCGGTTGGTTGGTTGGTTGGTCAGCGAGAGTTAAGTATGAATGACTGAGCCAGATGCGCGTGTGCGTATGCGTATATATATATTGTGTTGGGTATTGGTTGTCAGAGCAAGTGTGAGTGTGTTGCGCATGTTGCGTTGAGTCGGCTCGGTTTTACAACGGATCCCGTTAAACTCGGTTCGGTCTATACGGGTTTTCACTCTCGACGGAATCCCGTTCCTTTCCACCGCTGGAGAGGCGCGTGACTTTGTGAGTGCACTACTGGTTTACCACCAGCTGAAGAGCGGGCGCCGTTGTTGGTTGTGAGCCTAAACGGTTTCATTCACTTTTTTATGCTGCGCTTTTACACGCCTCGTTTATGTACCGCTCCCTTGTTTTTTTTTTGACTGTCACTTTTGTTTTCTGTTTTCGATTTCGGGCTTCATTTTCGATAATTTCATCATACTTAATTCATTCACCTTTTTAATGTTTCATTTTGAATAATAATTTTAGAAATTTGATTTTTAAATAAATTGTCATGATGTAAATTCTTTTTTTTTTGTTTCATTTACCGATCATCGACTACTGAGTAGGGATGTCAACTTTTCAAGAAGTATCGATACTTTTTGGTATCGATACTTTTGAAACTTCGATACCCAAGTATCGAAGAAAAGTCTCTATACTTATTGGTATCGAAAATATCAATTGGCGCCATTTGTTTATGCATTTTCAAACTATTTTATTCGTTACAGTGATCTTCCTGTATATTATCGACACAATGATTCTGATGTTACTCGCAAGTTGAGATACATTTTGAGAATGAAAAATATCGCGGTAATTCGCAAGTAATAAAATTAATAATTTTAAAATTACTAATTGAGTAAATTACGAAATCGACTTCGACGTATCGAAACTTGTAATTTATCAACTTTTAATACTTTGATTACGACGAATTGACAAAATCGAATAGGTTAGGGAATATAACTTCCTTCAAAATTAATATTTCTGTGAATGAGTAATAAACTATTTTGGATTATAACATCACATGCATAATTTAGGTATTAATTTCCAAATGTTTCAAGATTTTGTCGTGCATTACATTTAACGGATTTTACTCATTCATCCTGACTTTTAATCACTCAAAATGTATTCAATCGTATTAAATCTCAAAAGGTTCACGCATGTCGTTTCACACAATTCGCTGACTTCAATAACTTAAATTAGTCGTCGTGTTTGTTCATGTTAAGTGATTAACAGATGGCCCCAGTGTAGGAGCATATCAAAACGTATCGAAAATAACTAATTCGATAAATATCGAAAATTAAGGTATCGATAAAAGTCTACTTTTTTGACATTCCCTACTACTGAGGTTGTTAACTCTATTCAATTCTTTTACATTGTAGTTAATCATATTAGAGCCTACTACAGAAATCCCTTGCTTAGCACGATTAACAGGTCCCAAGGTTTGCTTTGCTGCGTCAAACAAAGCCGCTATAAGCAAGATTATAAACTAATGGAAATAAATGTAATAAATCCTCAAAATATTTCAGATCAACTTAAATTTTAAATTTCACTGAAAATTTTCACCTAAACATTTTTCAAATAATAGAAGAATATAAATAAAATAAAAAGTTTAAAATGTATTTCTTGCCAAAAATGCATAAATCTTTAACTGGACTTCTTCCTATCTTCCATAATTTCTACGCGACAGTCGACTTGCTTTTCGATTCCGCAATAAACCCAATCCTTTCTTCATTGATATTAATCATATAGAATCAAAAGAGCTAAAATTGTGAACCATTTTTCAAACAACTGCCTTGTCATCCAAGTCTTCTTGTTTAATTTTCAAATTACCAGAGGAAATTCCTTCTGCAGCCTTTGAATGCACTAGGATCATTCGACAAACTACCCATTAAAGAGAAAAAGCTAAACGTTTTAGGTTATATGTTATTTGAATTAATAGGAATCCGCTTCTGATTGCAGTACACCTATCCCCCGATTTTCACGGTACTTGTTTTACACGTTTTCGCTTTTGCACGGTTTTCCGAATAAGTTTGTTTTTTTGTTTTTATCGCACTCTACTAAATGCTACTGTGATTGAACACGTGCGTTGTGTACACATCTCACAGGGAAATAAGCTCGGGATTCCCTGTGAGATGTGCTGACTTGCTGCACCCGCACCTGTGTCTGTATTTCTTCGCATAAAAATAAAGTTTTATCTACGGAAAATTGTATTTGTGTGAACGTTTCACAGTTTCAGAAAGATTTAATTTTCCATATTCGTAAATTACAAGTGAGTGCGTAATTTAGATTATTATAAACACAGCCGTTAATGTGATTAAAGTAAAATTCAGAGGGGAAAAATGCGGGAAATTTTGGAGGGACCACCTGTCAATGCATTTTATTTGTATTTCTGTGTACACCTAAAAATATTGAAAAAAATCACAACTCTGTTAAACAGCAAAATTACGCATTTTCTGGTAGCTTTTCGATTTACACGGTTTTGACTTGAAATTTTTTAATTTTCGATTTACACGTTTATCCCAGGAACGTATCGACCGTGTAAAGCGGGGCATAGGTGTATTCAATTTACATGAAACGTAAATCTCCCATTTTAATCATCAAATGGCCCCTACTTCTGGTACTTTGTATGATTTTGGATGTGGCAGAAAGTATGCATGTATCTTGGTACTCAATTTTGTTCAAAATTGAACGTATCATTGACCCGTTGGGCATAATTTCCTACCTATCTGTGTTTAGGAATCACTATTATGAAATATAGTTATATCAAGTTTAATATACAACGTGATATCGTTGAGTTTAAGCGATTCTTTCTTTCCTAATTTATGACTATTATTTTGAAAAATTATAATAAAATTGAAAGTTACGATTTAAATTCGCATGTAGAAATCGGGTATAAATCGTGCTGAGTCGTTGCGATCAGAGCGACATGAATGTTTGAAATATGTTCGCGCGTATTGCGTCTTTTACGATGATTTCTATATGCACTCGCGCTTCTAGCCACGAGCTCTAAATTAATAGCCAGGGTGCATTGATCCTCCGACAGGCTCATAACGATAAGGTCGTAAATTTAACAAATATTTATTGAACTCGCAAAACTTACAACCCACCTTTTCGCGCCACGGTCGAACAAGAACACGATCGAGCCGAGGGCGCGCACTACTTACTTAGCTAGACCGAAACAGGGACGCTCAGAAGCGTTGCGCAGTTGCCGCTCAGCTCGTTATCTTGGCGCGCAGGGCGCCAAATTCAAATACTAGGCTAGACTAAACTGACTAGTAATCAGCGCAATACAGAGTAGGAAAAAAAGTAACAAACGGCACCCCGTGTATTGCAAGGGGAGAGTGTCAAATCTTTGAACCGCTGTAACCAAAACCGAGTTTTAAAAAACCGCTCTAATCGAGCCTGTACTAATTGATTAGAAGACTGCATTTTGTGTAAATTCTAATAAATTATAATTTATTGTTTTGATCTTTCACAATATATATTTTAGCATGTTACTGAATCTGTATTAAAATTTAATGAGTTTTTAATCTTTTTATGAAAAAGTCTTAAAATCATATGGTCCGAAAGTATAAAGTGGATTGGGACATCTACAATTTCCCAATGGTAGACCCTCTTAGGGAATTAATAAAAATATGGAATCTCCCTTGGAACATTACTGAACATGTGAGGCACATTAATTAGAATAATATTGACATATAGGGTGCCCCTGGAACTTTATTCCCATATTATATAAAAACAACTAGTCACCTTAGTTTAGAATACATCTGCAAAATGACAATTGGATTAATCTTCGTTTGTGCTGAACACCTCAAAGCATGTGAGCCGAAAAATTTTCCCAATGGGACGTATTTGTCATTGTCGTATGCCGAGGGCATAGATCAAACGACAAAAACGAAACTTAGTCCTTTTGCAAAATACAAATTAGCATGGTGGAGCACCGAAACGTTTATAATTTTTCCAAATATTAATTGAGTATAAAATTTAAATTATGAAACTTCATGGTAATGTTTGTGATGAAATATCATGGTGATGGAAACCAACCTGAATGTGATTCTGAAAAATATAGGTATTCCTAATACTGTTTTGTTTATGACTGCGAAGCGAAGTAAAATGAAGTACAGTGAATCCTGCAGTATACGGAGAATCACAGGATTCTCACGGGATTATGTCCAGATTTCCGCATAAAGAATCTGATTCGACAATGAGAGAGGGTGCAATTTCTTTTTGGAAGTTCAGGGCGGCTAACAACAAATCATGAAATTTTATCAGGATGCGTTGTATTGAAGTCGAGCAAAAAAGAAAATTAACAAAAAGAACACACTCCAGGCGGGGAGCGACATGATTTAGACATATAAAATATTCTGTTTACACAAACATTTTATTCCGTTTCCTCGGTCGACAGATTCAGAGTAATAAACGTCAATTTGCATTAATTAATTAAGTCACGTAAACGAAAGGGATCTGGAAAAATTTCCGTTGTTCACAGGATTCTGTATACTGGACGTACCACATACGAGACCCATTTCACGGACCCATGAGCGCTGTTAATTATGGGAAAAGGAGGCCCTCACTCGCTCCTGGAATCACGTAATTTCGCTTCCCTTGCTTAAAAAAAAAAGCAGTTTGTCTCCCATTGCAAAAAGTCTACCCATAAGTAAACTTTAAGTTAAGGAACATAATATAAGTACTTCATTCTTATAGATAATTTTCCACAATTTAAAATATCTCAATATCCGTAGAAAACTTTTCTGTGATATGTCAAAGACACTTTTCCAATTTCGTGGTCTTCTTGGTCGTCGTCAACTGTTCAAACATTAAAGTGTTTGAAGTAAATCTATTCGTTTTTCAGCTTCATGCTGATTTGTAAATTGAAATACAAAAGAATTGAGAAATCGCACGTTTGTAATATTTTAAGATTCGAGGCAAAAGCACGTTTTAAGTTATTACCAGAGTTTTGCACAACTAAATTTGATTTTCATTTTTAAAATACGTTAAGAAACGTTCGGTAAACCGAAGTAAACATTTAAGAAACGAACAAATATTATTTGAAATAGTTTTGTAACTTAGAAAAATGCTAATACCTTTACAAAATTTTACAACAACAAAAAAATTAAATGCAATTCACTGATTTATAAATTAATCATTTATAGGACAACAATCTTAAATGGTATAAAATAATCTTACAAGTATAAGGAGTAAAATAATGCAATTGAAGAGTTTATTTGGTAGCAGGTGAAATATAATTCGATTTTTTTACTTATGATCAAAATCCCCCCCCCCCAAAAAAAAAACGGTGTGAATAAAAAATATTTTTGAATTTTCAACAATTCTAAACAAGAAATCATGTTAATAATACACATACGGTCACAAGACACCGTCAATTCTGCCCATCACAATGCTGAGTCGACAAAAACGCAGCCGGCACTTCCATATTCATTGAAATATTTTGATCGAAAAAGAAACTAACCATAAGCAAAGTGGTCACCACTTAAATGCAAACGTATACACACACACATAAACAACGGCTAATTGTTTACGTCCATTTGCAAACACCAAGCTGCATTATTCGCATGCAGACGAATTGATTTTTGTCTAGGGGTCAAAATTGCAGGCCACTTTGCATAAATGCGTTATATGATGAACATTTGCATTCCGTGTTTGTCGCAAAAGTGACATCTTTCTCTCTCTGTCTCTATATATATGTGTGTGTGTGTGTGTGTCTCTCTCTTTCTGTGTGTGTGTGTCTCTCTTTCTGTGTGTGTGTCTCTCTCTTTCTGTGTGTGTGCTCAGCTACATGCACTCATATATTTTGTAATGTGCATGCAGTTAGTTAAATCAACAGGTTGGGACCTTTGCACTCTTCCATTATACCAACCATCTTCTATATCACTTACACTTTGTCAGTAGTTCTCAAACATTTATTTAATATGTGCTTTTCTTATTTTATTAAACCCAAAGCTAAAAAATCGTCCTATATGGTCGGTGAACTAAATGTGTACTCCTGGAGGCACATGTACAAAACGCTGAGAAACACTGTAATATAATTAATTACGCGCGCCTGGATCTTGCATTTATATCTAGAATTTGGAACGCCTGCCCATAAAAATACCAATGCTCTTCGACGCCTTTATTTAGCAATTAGACTCAATGTCAGCAAAACAACGTTGGCTACTTTTCTATTGCATTGTACTTGCGCCGTTCTTTATCGGGTGCGAACCGCAGAAAAGGCAAACAAAACGTTTCAATCAAACGAGCCTAATCAACGATTGCGGTCGTCCGTTTTGGTTTTTGACGCGGTCACTCTACAAGAAATCAGCATGGAAACACACACCAGCAAACGAAACAGGCAGACATGTTGTTTCATTTAATTTCTTATGTAACTCACGTCTTTTGTGTGCTCTCACGGGCGTCCGTTTTTGTTTTTTTTTTCATGCGCCAAGTGCAGGCAAACTTGTTTGTGTCGCACACGCTGCGATTTATTCGCCGATCGCTAATTACTGTCGTTAGTAGCGGTTACGTGTCCTGCGCGCGCGCGCTATACTTATGCACTTTTCGCGATGCGCTCGTCCAAAGCAGGCCGAAAAGAGACGAAGGACACACGCGCCGGTTTACAGGTTGATTTTAGCGTATAATCGGCCAAAATTACAAAAAATTTACAAAATACATTTTTTATGGTCTATATTATTATTGCCTTTTGGCCAGAAGTATATGACTACTTTTTGATCGAATTCAACCTTCTGTAAAGCGTTGTTATCAAACATACATTTTTTGAAACTTGGCATAATATATTCTTTACTTTATCTACGTTCATAAACAATATCAACTATATTGACAAAAAATGTTTAAAGGCGTTTCTAGGATGTTTAAAGTGACTTGCAAACCATCTTCACATAGATTCTTTGTTTAATGTTCTCCTATATATTTTGGACTGCTTCTTTGCTCTATAGCGACGTATCAATCAAAATTAAGTAAATATCATCTTTTGTATAATAAAGTTTGAAAACTATTCTTCCTTTTTATGCTTATCAAGTTTATATAACTCATTTTTTTAGTACACCAACTTTGTTTAAAAACACCAAGAATTGCTGATTACACGTTTTACACGTTTTTCTTGACAAAAAAAATCGTGCACGCGCTCGCGCAACCTGCTTTATTAATAATTTTCGCGATTTCTTGCCGCATTCTCCCCATTCTCGGCCTGCCACCAAAAACGTAAGACACGCGATAATGCTGCTATGCTGTTGTTATCGTACGACAAGAAGCCAACTGCCAATTAATACGTTTTTTCAGTCGGCATTTCTATGCCATTAACCAATTAAAGTTAATTTTCCTTTGAACTAGATAAGATAACAGAGCAGGACGGTGTTTGCACGTAATTGTCACGCGTTGCTTTGGAAAAAATCATCGGGCGTTAAGAAGTGTCCGGGCGTACGTGATTCAGATGCATACATTGTTTTCGGAATTGGTGTCTAGGCCTGCCTGAGTTTGTTTCGCCTGATAAAAGCTGTGGCAATGACGCAACTGAGTATATGTATGTGTCGATCAGAGACGCACAGCGATGAACGATGAAATGAGCAGCACGAAAGTTGAAATCGATCCGCTTTGAACAGTATATCGGTCTCTGTTAGTTAGACGTGTTGCGTCGGTGTTGTTTGAGTAAGTGCTCGCTGTTAGGCTGCGTCCATTCCCAGCAGTTCGAGCGGATACCTCCTCGCGCGTTCTGGTTGCCTGATACCTGGCGTAAGTTAACGTGGCCTCTTCTTCGGCGCGCCAAAAACAACAACGACCAACAGACAGACGCTATACAATATCGCTCGCAGGCAGAGACCGTCTTTGTTGCAAACAGCCAACGTCTGTTGTTTGGTGGACGGAGGAGAGCTGAGTGCAAACGCAAACAAGTCGCAGTTAGCAATTGCGACGATTGTGCAATCAGTCGCCTCACATAATTGATTTCACCTTGGCGCGCTGACGAAAAATGCAAAAGAGTCAACGGATGCTACTACTCTGCAGCATTTTCGGCGGTTTCTTATTGTCGCTCGTTACGTCTACGTTTCGTTAGTTAAACAACAGTTGTTGCTGTTTATTGCGAAACTTTCACAGCTAGAAAATCAGAGTTAACAAAAGTACGTCTTCTTTTAACACAAAGACTACAAAATCGATAAGGATTCTTTATGGAATGCTTTGAATTTTTAATACCACAACGTTGTTACAAAGATTGTGCTGAATATTTGTAGATTCGTTACGCAACCAAAGAATATCCGTCATCTTTTACTTGGTACATTACTCACGATAATTGTTTGTACTTCGTACATGCATGACTTTGGCCGGTGAACGCGGGGCGCATGCGCGACGTAATTTGCGCCACTTGCCGTGACAGCGGCCATCAAGAAACTACTCCAAAACCGGGAACATATTGAATCATCAATGCTTTTGGGTTACTATGTCCTCTGAGCTTTTTTATGCTTTGTTCCTAGTATACTGTAATTATGCGACAATCAGACAGCCGTCATCTTCCCAGCCCTCGACCGTCGAATATTATGAAAATGAAGATATGGACAATAGTCGCGTCTCCTTTTTCGAATGGAGTCGATAAAGTTTCGTCTATATTTTATAGATGACAAGGCATCAATTTCGTAACTGCTATCGCTCCCACATGGCTTAGTAGATACACTGTGAGCAAGCAACTCGGGCTTCGAGTGTAAAAAACGCGCCTCTTATCAACTTTGTGCTTTCCAATAACTTCTTGTAAGCCGGCGCAACCCACAAACGCAAACATCGAAAATAAGCGCGTTTGATAAGATAGCGATGATCCCTTGTTGATTTTTAATCATTTCAAGACCGAAAACACACAAATGTGTTCGTTCGGTACGTGTGCGTTCATGTTCTGCGCTCAGCTATGTTGGCCCGCTTTGCTTGACGTCATCTCATCAGTGAGGAGAGTTCATACACTTGCACTCGCATTTCCTATGACTAAACTTCAATTTCCCAAGATTTTGTACACCACATTTTACAAATTATTTAAAATCTTTTTCTGTAATTTGTAATTATATTTTTTTCAAGCGTTTATATCAATTAACTTGATTGTACTTTTTAGCAGGAAACGATTTTAATTATAAGTAATACAATTTTTATTGCCAAAATTTTTTTTTTTTTTTCAATTTTGCGTTTTGTTGTTATCTTTGCCATTTGCTAAGGGCATGTTTTACAAATCTATATCTCTTCAAAAATAGCGTAATTTATTTTGCACTTTATCTACTTTCATAGGAAGTCGATTAATTTGTTTTCAATTTTACCTAAAATATGTTTTTGGGGTGTTCAAATTGACATGCATTTTTTATTGTTAACACACATAAGAAGGAATGTACACCTAAGGGGAACCTATTTAGAATGTCGAATCGGTTTGTTTAGTTGCAAGTAAAATGATTCTAGATTATTTTTTAATTAAAATAATTAGAAATTCATACTTTGGTCGCGTGCAGAGAAACACGAAACAACAAATGGTAACGAAAACTATAAGATAAATACTTAGTGCAATCTGGTTTTTGTTCGAATATGAAAATTACGTTTTTTTAATGGCGAATGTTTAAACTTAACATAAAAATTGATATTTTTATGTTAAGTTTAAAGTTATGACAAAGATTAAGCGATTATGTATACGAGATATTCGATATATTTTAGTTATCGATATGAGAATTTGGGCTTGAGAAAAGTGCGTTTCACAATTTGATTTTAATGATTGAATTCAATCAATAAATAAATAACTTATTCTTTTAAAACTTAGTCATTTCCTGCACATTTGAGTGCAAAGGAAAGAAAATAATTGATTTTAAATTTATCTGCTTGTGAGCGAAGTTTTGTCCACGCGCTTATTAAAATCGGCCAATATGATTTTTGACAAACAATTATTTTATTAATTTCTTGCTTTTCTTCACACACATTTTCAATTGTCTATCGATTTTTGTTAATCAATGTAGGCTAATCAAGATATGTCAAACGTTAACCTATTTTCAAGATACATGATTTTCAATGATTTCCATTCAATGATTTGGCAAAATAAATATCATTTTTGAAATATTCATTGATACATTGATATATTGAGCATATATTTATAAATAGAAAAAAGGTGTTTATTCTATAAAAACATGATCTTTTTATCCTTTTTGAATTTGACGCTAACGTCTCGTCGTTGATTTCTTTCTTCGCTATCTTCAAAGGTTTCTATACTCGTGGGTCTTCGCTACTCTTCGACGAGTTCCGTGAGTGATGAAGCCCTAGATAGTTAGATGTCACAGGATCAATGAATTTGACTCGGTAACAAGGTTTGAAGGAACTAATAAAGAAAAGAATTACAGAGGCGATGGCGCGGGATTTTATGTGCGTGCGACGCGCGACGCTGTTGCGCTTCGTTCGGACAGTGAGTCGTCCGCGTCGCATTATGCGACCGAAGGAATATTTACGGTTAAAGGAGGTCAAGGGGATCAAAGTCGGTTTATTGTTACAAATATAACCATCGGCCTGCGGTATGCGTACGAAAACCGCACGTGGCACACGGTTTTGAATATTCTATGAATGTGGCGTCCATGATGCATTTATGCATTCATTCTGGCATTAGGTGTTGTAACAGCGGAAGTAGGTTATACCAGTAGGAATAAGCTGGTTGTAGGTTGTAGCTATAAGAATAGATTTCGCCTCTCAGTTCGGGTTGATTGTACCACGACGCGCAGGACTCAAACGGTCACGCAAAGAACGGACATCGATTTTCTCCCAACAGCAGGGTGTTTAGGTTGGTTGGTGCTTTGCTGCCCGCTTGGTTCGAGACGCGACTGTGTGGTATCCCGAGAAAGGCGGCTGGCGCCATGCCTTTGGAAAAACAAACAGCCGCCTTCTTCGACGCGGTCGCGCCAACCGACCGACAAGAGACTTGCCGTTTTGTTACCATGTCAACAAAACAAGCGCTTCGTTTGGCGATCCGTACACAAACGTCAAAAGAAGCGAAACGGCAGCGTGCCCGCGCGTCCCGATGTGGTTCCACGCTCTACATCCTCATACCCGATCCTTTCGACGTCCCGTCCGATCGCCACCATGTCCTTTCACTCGTAATATACCTCTTTTCTGCTTCCGGATATAGCTGTATCGCTAATATTGCTGTATATTCCGTGGGGGTCTGTAGGAAGATAGACAATGTGGGATCACTGGGGAACATGTACACACTTAAGGCAAGGGTTTGTATGGTGGCTCTTCCCGTTTGTGTTGCAGGTTTGTGGGGGATAGCATGTCCGTGCCGTCGATGGTGCATCGATCTGGTGACACCCTCATCGTTCGCAGCGTCGTTAGTGGCGACGCGCTCTACGGCACCGACGCTGATCTCAAGGAAACCTCTGACGACTACAGCGACATCCGTAAACCCTGGTTGGGTAACGGTGGCGGTAGTGGCGTCGGGGAAGACGATCTACCCGACGCCAAAGACCTGCCCGAGTGCAAGGTGAAGCGGAACTACTCGTGCACCATCTGCGACTTCTTTACGCAAAATCCGCGCAGCTTCCTCTATCACCTACGCGATGTGCACAAAGAGAAGGTGAAGATCTACGAGTGCCCCAAGTGTCTGTACGCGTCAAAGCACTTTCAGAAGCTGCTGCGCCACAAGAAGATGGTACACGGAGGTGCAACAACAACAGCAGTGGTAGCCGGGTCTGAAGAGACTCAAACACGTGGTGCTCGTTCAACGGCGGCGAGGAAACGCTCGCTGGACGAGATGGCTGATAGTGGGGATGAGTATGCTGACGTGAAGGATGTTGAAGATGAAGATGGTGGTAGGCCTGTACATAAGTGTTCCATGTGTGCCCATGTGGCAAAGACGCTCGCCGCCCTTAGTAAGCACGAGCGGGATGAGCACATCAAGACCAAGTTCTTCAGGTGTACAAAGTGCACGTATGTAACGCACATGAAGGCGCGCTTTACAAAGCATGTCAAGTACCACTCGATGCCAATGATCAAGTGCGACATGTGCGACTTTCGTACGCCCTACAAGTGGAACCTGGACAGGCATTGCAAGAACCATAATGGACGTGGTGCGTTTAGGTGCTCGGCGTGCAACTTCACAGCTGACATCAAGCAGAGCCTCACCGTGCACGAGATGAACCATCATGTGCCACCAGTGGGACAGGCTGCCGGATTGGGCGTCGGCCGTCGGCGCAATAAGGTTGGTGCTAGTGATTCGACGGCGGCTGAAGATGGCATTCAGGTAAGAACCAACTTACTTGACCCGACAAATTTCAGTTTTTGTCCATAAAATGAGACATGTAAAGTCAGTCTTGTATTTATGATTAGTCAGACGCGTATATAACGCTTCCGCGGAAATGACGTAACGCGTGCGCTTTTTTGGCAGTTGCATTCATTGCTCGGCAACTCGTTGTTGCAAAAGTTATGTGCTCGCGCGAGCGCAAACGACGGGAACCAATCTAGTATGCATCGACACACTGACCTTGACTGACTGACTTTGCGCTAACTGGCGAAACAATAAATTGTTGTTTTTTATGTTCCTGATGTTTGCATCGAATAATGACTAGAAATGACAAAACTGGAAAGACCGTCTTCGTTGAGCACGCATGCTCTTCATTCCCGCCCGCTTGGGGAATGCGCCATTCGTGGAAATATTAAAATTACTGCTACGTAATGTTGTTTGTCAAGGTTGCGTAATGTGATTCAGATTTTCCTGCTGGCGTTGGTGCATTGTCGATTTTCGCGATGTGTATGCGCTCCTCTGCACACATGCGTGTATATGAGTTTGTATGTTTATGCATGTGTGTGTGTGTGCGATTACGCGTGTCTGTGAGTATGAGTGCGCGCGCGCACTGTTTATTTTTTGCGCGCGCGATTGAGATGCGCTTGCGCCACACGCTCAGCGCGCTTAGTTTTGCAGCCGTCCCCTCCCCCTCTCTACAGTCCCCGATGCCTGCCTGCTCGCCTGCATGCTGCTAGCCGCCGCTAGAAGTGCTCTTCTCTAGGCGGCGCGCAGGTTTTGGGTGGTGTGGTGGTGGGAGAAGGCGCTGATCCCCACAGGCAACCCACAGGCTGCCCCGAAAACTATTGCTGAGCATGTCGCGCGTGTGCGCAAGGAACGTAGTCCACCGTTGATGCTCTTGCAGCTCCCACACTCCTTCTCGCATACACACACTTGAGGTGGAAAAACTATACCCGACACATTTACACATTTACCAATGCACGCATACAGGTATACGGGACGGTGGGTCAGATTCTTTATCGCGGAGTTCGGTGTAAGTGTTGGGCGGGCGGGCGGGCGCGATGAGCAGTTTACGCGGTACCACGGTGATGTGTGAGTGAATGTGTGCAGAGATCTCTAGGTTTAGGCGCGTCGCGTTTAGTACTGAATCCTGCGGCTAACGGCTGTACTCACACAGGCCCGATGCATTAATGCATTAAATGTTGTTATCGCGTTAGCGTCGTCGTTATTCAAAAAAACATTTGATCCATTTTCAAAAGACTGATGTCGTCTGTATGTGCTTCTCCCATCGCCTAGGTGCCCGCCGCCATTTCTGACCAACAGCAGCAGGATTTCGCCGAGCTGACGACGGTGTCCCGCAACGACAGCAGCGGAACGTCACTGCCGAGGACTGGTGGTAGTGCGGTAGTTACCAAGGTTGCTGGTGCAACGGGCAAGAGTGCCAGTGGTGGCAGTGGCACGAACAGTAAGCCGGAAACGGACTTTGTGCATCCCGACGACATTGTGCAGCACGCGAATGGGAAAGTGTACGTTAAGAGCAAGTGTCGGTTTTGTACGTTTAAAACTGCGTGGGATAGTGAGATGCTTCGCCACGAGCAGGCCGCACACGGCGAACTGATGCTCACGCCGCCCAAGAAGAAGGTGGTGCGGCCTGTGCCTGGGTTGCTGCCCATTGCCCTCTCACCGAAACAGGACCGCCACCACCACCTGCAGCATCAACGGCCTGAGGCGGCTGTCATGTCCCAAAGGGAGATTGACTCAATACTTGCGAGCAGTCGTAACAGTGAACTGAAGGACTTTGCAAAGATTTTTGGTGGTGACGACGACATGTTTGCCGGTGGAAGGTCTCCGGAGCAAAAATCGCTCTCATTTTTCGACACGTTCAAGGAGGCGTTGTATGACTCGGAAAGTCTGACTTGTGAACACTGTGGTCATGAGAGCAAGTGTCTGACGGAACATACTGGACATCGGAGGTCGTGCGGCAAGGCGTCGTTGCCGACGCACAACATCACCTCAATGCACAAGTTGACTTCGACGCGTTGTCAATACTGTCGGCAGAGGTGTAAATCCTCGAAGGATCTCTTCAATCACCTGCAGACGTGCGAGGAAGCTCTGAAGGCCAACGTTAAAGACGAGGAGGATGCTGACTGCTATGGGGACAATAACAACGACAAGAAACCTCACCCGATGGAGAATCGCGTGTTTATTTGGAACAAGACGCACGTGGAGGAGGAGAACGATAATGATAACGATTCGACGCAATTGTATGATGCGTTTGCCGACAATCGCAGCCAGGATCAGGACATGATGTCGATTGACCTCTCAATTCGCGCACAATCCCCAGCGAGCGAGAGCAGTAGCAGTCTGACCAACAACAACTACGAAAAGCCCATCAGTTATGAGAAGTACTACCAATCGTCACTTCCGGTGGCTGCGGTGCCCACGGCGTTAGCCACCGCACCGACGTCGGTACCTAGCACCACGGACAAAATACCCACCCATGGCAATGACATTTCCGTGGCGCAGCACAAGCGTGTCTTTAAATGTCCGCATTGCACGTTTTGGGCATCGACAGCATCACGCTTCCACGTACATATTGTCGGCCACTTGAACAAGAAGCCATTTGAATGTTCTCTCTGTGCGTACCGATCCAATTGGCGGTGGGATATCACCAAGCATATCAAGCTGAAGTCGGTGCGGGATCCCGCTCATGAGATGGCCAAGGTGCTGATGACAGACGAGACAGGCCGACGCAACTATACAAAGTACAATAAGTACTTAACTGAGATTCCTCTTAAGGGTGGGCAGGAGGAAACGAGCGGTGGTATGGGCACGCGGCCCAAGGACAAGAAGGGTGGTGCATCGGGTGGTGGCAGTGCTTCTACGACGAATTTACGACCTCCACCACAATTAAAACCAGCCAACGAATACCTCAATAAGGTGACGCCCGTTTCGGACAAGAAGAAGGGATCGCCATCGAGTGGTGGTGCAGGTGGTGGAGGCGATGGAAAGAAGACTTATTGGCAGTGTAAGAAGTGCAACTTTAGGTAAGTCCCTTTGACCTCCTCCTTTATTCTTGTGCCTATTGTGTTTAGCGTTAGGTTAAAGATCACTTGGGTCGTGTGACTACCGACAGTCTTGCGTTTCCAGTCGAAACAATGGCGGAATAATTTAGAAATACCAATAATGGCAGTCGGAAAAAAGCGCTGAGTGTGTTGAATTTTGTACCTTACGTCACCCAATCGATCACTAATCGACCCGTTCAAAGCGCTGATTGTTATCTGACGCGATTTGCATTAATTTTTGTGTGCGCCATGGCTTTGTTCATGAATGTCTTTTTGTGATTCACCCACTTCGGGCGGTGTTTCTCAAAACGGATTGCCCGGACATGCCCGGATTGTCCGATTGCAACACACGTCTGCTCTAATCTTATCTGCCTGCAAGCCATACACACATACACACCTAATTACTGACTGGGATGCAAACATCCGCAGGTATTTAGTCATCGACCGCACTTCATCGGTACAAGCATTTTTTTAAATTTCTGTGTGTTATCTCAATGTGTGTGTGTTATGGCTTATCGCGCACATATTGTGTCGATTTTTTTTTCTCCAAACGCTTTCGTGTTACTTGAACCCAAAATCGAACACGGTGATAAGGCGGTTTTGATTGACTTTAGTCGCAAGATATCGACGTGTGATAACAGGCTGGTGGCTATGGGGCCCCCGCCGAATTCGAAGCTGTTGTTGAAAGAAATTGAAGCGTTTTTGCTGCCGGTTGGCCGCGCGAAGCACGTCTTATCGATTCGATTAATAAACCAATACACAATTTTCCCATACATGTAACAACATCGTCGTACATCTGTCTGTATACTCACTTACATACTGGATATGCTTACAGCGCAATGCAATACGTGGCGGATTCAGATTGCGCGACCAAGCAGTTTCAAGTACTTTGGCTGCATAAGTCAATAGAATAATCGTTAAAAATTGCAGCACGCACATCACATGCCAAACGAGCTAGCCGAGTATCGTCTTTGTCCTTTCTATAATTACTTCCATTTTGAGGAAATTTATGCGAATGTCATTTTTGATGCTCTATGCATTTTTCTTTGACGTGTGCAACGAATTAATCGGTTTCCTACAAACCTTCGAAAGGATTTTCATTCAGTGTTCAGTGCGACTGATTAGTGAAATTTAGTTCTGACGGATTTATTTTAAGATTTTCACGACTAAAAATTCTTGATTCATTCTTCGTCACCAAAATCAGCTAAATATTTGTAGCGTACTGTTTTCGTGACCATTGTACAGGTAGACAATATCAATACAATGTGCCTTTTTTAATTAACACTCGTAATCGTGTTTTTGTGTAGCTGTATCCTACGTACTTATTACCGCACACCGAAAAGAACGTGTAATATTTTTCTTTTGGCGATAAGATAAACTGGAACGAACGAACGAACGAACGAATGAACGAACGAGTTGCGAGTGTTGGCGCGTGTTTGCCTGTTGGTGTACCTTTTTCCACAATTCCATACGCATGCCTCCTGCCCGTCTGTGTGCTGACGATAAATGTTGCACATACCTACACAAAGCGTGTGTTTAAACACACAAGCATGCCGTCGTGTGTTCTGTGGTATAACTTCGCTTAGCTCACCGATTCTGGTTCGTGGCTTTGCTTATTTAGTATTGTTCCTTGGTCGCGCTATAAATAGCGCTTTATGCCTTGCGGAAATTAAGATGGAAAACCGAAAGTATCCAGCCGCACGAATGCTACGAATGGATGTCTGTATGTGTGCAAGGAGCAAAGTTTGAGAAAATTTCCATATCCGTGCATTTTTGCATCGGCTGTTGCCAGGCGCGTTGCGAAAGACAAAGATGGCGACTGTGGTTTTGCGATTTGGGACGGTTGCTGATTGAGAACAATGCCCAAGTAACACTTGCCTACCAATTGCTTTTTTATTGTCGTTTCGATAAGATTCGAACATAACGAATGCACCAGCGAGCGATGATTGTATGAATGTGCATGCATACAGGTGCTTATAAAACTTCACGGCAATCCTTTCTGTTCATGATATTTCTAAATTGGGCTATTCATTACCAACCAACCCTGTTACTCTATAATACTGTGTTCACTACAATACCCCTTCATTATAACCTTTTTAGTATAGGACCTTTAATATAGGTGTAGGGACTGAGTGAGACCTTTTGATCTCTCTATCTGATATCTGGTATCTTGGTAGCCATTTTTCAAATGATTTTATTCAACAAAATATATGTATTCTGTCCTGTAGGGATCTCGACAAGGACAAGTGCCTACATCATGTTCGAGGCCACGTGGAGGGTTGGTCATCGCCCGAGGAGAAGATGGTGCCCTCGACGGACTGCCTTGCCATGGGAATGGGTGGTGGAGGGTCTTCTCGATCGTCAGGCAACTGGAAAGCGGGCAGCTCTGAATTGGAATCTGAGGCAAGTTTCGCAGGCGGTGGTGGTGCACGGGGGCAAGCGCCCTTTCGTTGCGGCCACTGCCAACAGGTTTCTAACTGGAAGCATGTCATACAGGTATTACTAACCAAAAACACAACCAACAACAACCAAACAGTTGCTTTGCTCGCTCGCTCTCGCCTGTCTCTCGCCTTCATTGAACTAAACCGAACTAACTCGAGACTATTTGAGACAATCGACACCGATAAAAAACGCAATTTCAGCCATTTGTAAATGTTCTCTTGAATTTTTCAATATCGTTTACATCCATTTGTGTGGCCCAAAATGGAATTGGGAATTGTTTACCGACTACTATGTAGTCGCCTGCTTCCTGCTTGTTTCTCTTGTTGGTGATTTGATATGTCAGGTGGTGGTGTGTTTGTTTCCTTGTTTGACTTGTATGGTTTTCTTCTAGATGTGCTGAATGTATTTTTTGGCGGTTCGTGTGTAAATTACTTTGGGGGTGCCAGGGAGGTCTAATTGGTTTTGTTTGATTTTTGACTTGCAGCGCCACTGTCGGTTGAAGCACGGCGGCGATGTCAAGGTCCTTCTCGGTGGTTCTACGTCTATTGTTGACGAGGCGACTTTTGAGCAGATGGATGTGGTGCAAGATGGCAGCAAAAAGTGTGCGCACTGTCCGTATTCCACGAACGATGGAGGAGAATACACGATGCACCTTGAAGGGCATATACATCGTGCCAATGCAACCATTAAGTGTCCTTTCTGCAACTACTATGTGACGCACACCGATGAACTTAGCGATCACCTCAAGCTTCATGGATCGATGAAAATGCGAGAAGACAAGATGGCGGCCCTGTATGATGGTGAAGCGTCTAGCAAGCGTTACAAATGCGCCACGTGTCCGTATGTGACGAATAGCAAGTCACAATTTACATATCATAAGCAATTTCACCAACCCAAAAATGGTCAGTATAGCTGCACTGAGTGCAGTTACAATGTCAGCAAGCGTCACCTCTTGCATCAACACATGAAGGTGCATGGCATTACCATTTCGCCACAGAAGCAAAATGGCGAGGTGATGGACCTTGAGGAGATCTCTGATGAGATTGAGGAGGTGCCGGCCGCGTCGTTTGAATGGCAAAATCTACATGAGATTCCTCTTGTCTGGGTATCGAAGAGTGGGAAGTTTTCAAAAATGTACCGCTGCAGGTATTGCCCTCATGTAAACCTTCGAAAAGTGAATATCATGGAACACGAGAAGATGCATGGCAGTCGAGATAGAAACTCGCGGTGCAGTGACAACGAACATCGATGCCCAGAGTGCAATTATGTCTGTAATAATGCAGGAGTGTTGTCATCGCATAACAAGGTGCATCAGGGATTGTATGGTGCCGTGCATGGCTTGGTCGACTCATCGAAAACTGACGAGGAGCAAATTCGGGAATTGGGTGCTGAACCAAATTCTTCTAGTGGTGCCGTTATTAATCTGGATGACGATGCGGACTTTGAAACTTCAGAGCGTGAGATGCTCTTCTTTTGTGACAAGTGCCCGGCGCGCTTCCTAAAGAAGAAGGAGCATGAAATTCACGTCAACTTCCACGGCGCCGGGTATTTGAATCGCTGTGAGAATTGTTCGTATTCCACGCAGCAGAAAACATATCTGACAAGTCATAGCAAGGTACACACGAGGGACTATCAGGAGCGCACGAAAACGCTGGTAGAGACGAACCACATTAGCCGAGAGTGCCCACAGCCGCTGATTGTGCAGTCGGATAATGCGTGGATTGTCGAAGACTCTAGCTCTGAGGAGGAGCCTGAGAACAACGGTTACGTCTATCGGCGCATGAATGTCCCGTTGAGCGGGACTGAGCTTTTCCTGCAGAAGTCCGAGGCGGAGGCCAATGATGGTGGGTTTGCCAGCTCGTCGATGACACGCGTCGGGAAGGTGAAGGAAAAGCGCTACAAATGCGAAAAGTGCCCGAGTGCATTTGAAAAACGTGAGCAGTTTAAACTGCACTTGAGTCTGCATGGTTCTAATCAGCAGTATACCTGCGCGTATTGCGACTATGCTGTCTCTAATCAGGCGAATTTGCAACAGCACGAGAAGAAGCATAAAATGTTCAAGTATCATGAGGATGATGTAAGTATTATTTTTTTACGTCTTATACCTGTGTTCATAGTCGTTCCCAAGTAGCTTTAACACAGATTGAAATGTTGTCATAAGTCTAGCGTCTGGCCGGTATCTCAGATGTGGCTGAGGCTATGCTAAATACAAGATTATTACAATAAGACCTTGTTCGAAGTCGGGGTGGAGTTTCCGGGAAATGTCTTTGAATACTACTTTTAGTTATCTCATTTTATTTTTGATTCTATATCTCGCTTTTCTTCGAAATGCCCATTAATTAAGCATATGCAATGTGACTTACCTTCCTACATCATAATAATTGTTTCAGATTGAAGAGGTTGATGCTTCATCATCACCACCAGTTGGCAACAGTCCTGACAAGAAGCAGTACTGGTGCACCATGTGTCCGTACACGAGCAGTCGACGTGACGCTGTCGACAACCACCAGAAACGTCACGTGAAGCTATCGGGCATGGAAAGCAACTATGTGTGCACGGACTGCGATTATTCGGTACCCCAAATGCACGTGCTACGCGAGCATATGAAACTCCACTTTTTGCCGAACAAGATGCACTCCCCAGACGGATACATGGCGCAGGACGCTGCCGAGTTTATGATTAAGGTCGAGGACGGCGAACTTCATCATGCACGACGCTATGGCGACGACGACGAGGACGACGATGAAGTTGATGCATCGCCATTAAACAATAACGAGGGCGAAAAACTGTGTGTTAATATGCAAACGGGCGAGCTGGGCGGCGAGGCAACGCCGACGAAGGACGCCGAAATGGATACTAGTTAATTTTTTCGCTTTATTTTTTTATAATTTCCCTTATTTTTTCTTGTTTATTATTTTCATAAATTTTAATTTATACATTGCGCATGAGTAGAGTACAAAGCGTTTGCAGATATATTCTGGTGAGGTTTACAAAATGGTACCAGATATACCAAAGGGTTTCAAAGGTACCATCGGTACCAAAAGTACCAAGTGCTTTATGACTACCATAGAAAGCTGTAAGCGACCAACATTACACAGATAATTGTTTTTTTTTTGGTAGGGTCATAATTAATGATAGTTGTTTTTTGAATGTGGTGCCGGCACCAAAAATCGGACTTAATTACCATTTTATAAAATTACCCTAATTTACTACTACTACCTATTAGCGCATAATTAATCTTATTAGTGTTATTTCATGTTATTGAGTGAAAGAAACGGAACGCCTAACACACAACTACGGGTTACAAATAAGTAGTCACATTTTTATCGTTTATCTAATCAGCAAAAGTCAGTGCGACTAGTATTTTTTTGTTTGTTTCTTAACCGTTTTGTTTGTATTTAGGAACGAAGAAGAAGACGAACGAAACAATAACTAACTCTAGAATATAACAGACAACATATATACACACACACAAACAGAAATGCGAAATGATTTTAGTCAAAATGTCTAGTGATACTAAATTAGTGATTTACATACATAATGATGTAAAGGATATCTTAAAACAAAAAAGATATAAAACGTTATATATTTTCTATATATAACTAAAGTTAGTGTAGTTTTTGGATGAGAGGATTCACACATTTCACTGGAAGACGAAGCGCGCCTTGAGAAAGTTTTTACCTTTTTGACACACTGAAATTCACACAGATCTATAATGCATAGGTAGGCAATTTTAGACAAGGCAGAGTGGGAGTGTAACAAATTTTTTCGAAATTTTATTGATCAGATTTATTACATAGAAATACTATTATGCTTAGCTGTATGTAGACGTTGAAAGTGGAACCAATTCAGATGTTCAGATTGATACAGCTGGAGACTTTTATTTCGTATTGCTTTTGCTCTGGTTTCTTTACTTTTCCACATCGTTTGCACTTTGTTCCAATTGGCGATGTTGCGATATTCGCTAAAAGTTTGCGTGTTATCGACGCTCAAAAGAAAAAAACCGTGATTTGTTTTCGTTTTTTTTTCTTGTCACTTTTTCTTTTTAAGTCAATTTGTTTTCCTCCTTTTTAAATCTATTAATTAAATGTCATTGGATCAGTGTGTGGGATTAATTAGTTTTATGCCAAAGCATTTATGCCAAAATACGCCATAAAATAGTTTAATATATATATATATATTTGTTGAATAAAATTGATAAATAAAACCAAAATTTTAAGGCATAATTTGCTGAAACTGTATGTTACTATATTTGTAAGTATTTCTTTTGGTCTTTGGTAGTGATCTATCGTCATGCCGAAGTTCAAATGTACTTCGTTGCAGGTTTCCAGTTGTTTTTCATGGTAAGTTGTAACATTCAATTTGTATAGTGTTATCTGGTGCATCCCAGGCTCGGTTCTATATAAATACTGTGGGTTTGAACATTTTGGATGTAAATTTTATTTTTAATTATGTTTAAAGATGAGTAGGTGCTATGAATAGGTGAAATTGTAGGTAATTAATAACTAAATGATTTTAAATTATTTTAAAAATTTCTTATGCAAGGTTCCAATAAAAATTCCAAGGGATGACGAAGTTAAAGCCGAAAAAGATATTAATTGAATTGATTTATTCATTAACTACTTTTCAAACACGTATTTCTCAAAGGCGTGTTCTTCAAACAAATTGCCAACAAAAATCTCCCAAATCATTTAAACAATGAACTTGAAGTTATAAGTGTACATTTATTATATACATAATTATCTAGTCTCATCAGATTTTTCTGTTTAGCCAAATTCTTGTATCATAGCTTTGACTGTCAATATACGGATGTTACGGTTTATATCACCAGATTTAAAGCTATCTTTTTGTATGTACTTACCATGTGCGTGTTCATTTTACCGGCTAAAATGAGATTAAACGTCTAGTTAGGACTATAGGTAATTAATTTGAACGACAGAGAATTATTTTATAAACAAATGTCAATTTTATCATTTGAAGCACTTGCAAATTCCCACTATACATTCGGTAAAACGAAAAGTTGTCTAAGAGACGCATCAAAATGAGGAAATGTTAATGTTTACGTTTTTGCAAAACGATGTCTAGAACTCTATAGCTCTATAGTGTTTACTCGTTGCGATTGTTTTGAAATACTGCGAAATATCTACGTTCTAAAGCTAGTCAGTACAAATGTTTTCGTGTGTTTATAGCACAACATACCACAAGATTTCATCCAATATTTTCTAATGTAAGAAAATGTTTAAGGCTACAGTGTGTCGTCAAACGATGAAGGATTTCGAAGAGAATGAGTGCAACTGTACAAATTGTATTAACATTTTGTAATTTTTGTTTAAATGTAAATTAAGTTTGTTTTTGGTTTTCAAAATGACGAGCATTCCCCAACGTCGTAGAAAAAGCTACGCGGTATCAGCATACTGTTCATAAGCGAGTTGTTCTATTGTAGCAACTAGAAAATAATTAAAATAGCTACTGTTAACTACGATATTACAAAGTTTACATGTTGATGCTGACGAGTACCCTAGGGAGGAATATACACCTAGCAGAATCGATTTTTCAATATTTGAATTTTCCTAAAGTTTATCTTAAAATTGCATGTCCGATCCAAGTTTCAAATAATATTCAAAATATTACGAAGTTAGAACCGAAGCTGAATTTTTTTGTGCTTGTTGTATATACAATAAGCACAAATAAATAAATAAAAAATATATTTTTTTAACCTTAATCATATGATTATTTTTGATTGTAAGTTTTTGTTTTTGGACATAATAAGTACGAATTTCTGTTGGAACTCTCACGGACCGGGTCCGACCGGTACCACGTAGCGGCAAAATGTGGAACTAAGGACGTGAAATTCAAACTTTGTTCTAAAATATTTTCTAACCTGCATGTTACAGAATGCCCATCCTTATACAGATTCATTCCTCATTAAATATAGTTTGTTTTGATATACACACTTACGTCTAAATGTCGGGTAATTAATGAGATATTTATCGTATAAAAACGTCTTTTTCGAGAAATGTCGGGTTTAAGGTTTTTCATTTTTTTCATATTTCCCTTATTGCTAGCATTATAAATCATGCACCAATCAATTCAGCGTGAAAATATCTTCAAACTCCTGGGACAGTTTTTCATTTGATTACTTAAAACCGATAGTATAACTTATGAAAGTTGTTAGTGAAATCATCGACGATATTTGACTCAACTTTCATGAGTTATAAAATTGGTTCTAAGTAATCAAGTGAAAAACTGTCTTAGGAGATATTTTCATGCTGAATCGATTGGTGCATGATTTATAATCCTAGCAATACGGGAACTATGAAATAGAATGAAATACCTGAAACTCGACATTTCTTGGAAAAGACGTTTTTTTCACACGATAAATATCTCAATAATTACCCAACATTTAGGCGTAAATGTGCATATCAGAACAAACTATATTTAATGAGGAATCGATCCGTATAAGGATGGGTATTCTATACATGCAGATTAGAAAATATATTAGAACAAAGATTGAATTTCACGTTTTAGTTCCACATTTTGCCGCTTCGTGATACCGGTCGGACCCGGTCCTCTGAATAAAATATATAAATATATTTTCAAAATTGGTTTTAGAAAACACTAAATTATAGTATCAATTTTAGCAATAGTTTTGGTTTTCTGAGTTGGATGATCCATAGAGGGTATACTTTTAGCGAAAAGGCCCGATCCGATATTCTATCTAGTTTCCCTTAAAATATCACAAAAATGTTTTCTCTGCTAGCTGTATATTCGCCATTAAGAGGTACACCTTTATCATGTAATTACGTGAACCATTTTCAAAGGGTCTTTCAGCAACAACGAGTTAAAGGACCAACATTTTAAAACATTTTAACAATCAATTATTTTCTAATCTAGTTTTGTAATCTATTATTATGTAAAAGAACATGGAACAATTTTACCTTTCAAGCAATCGTCGCTTGAGATCAGGTGGGTACGTGACATAGATGTACTCGTTGTCTTTGTCGGTGGCGTAGAAGTCCTCTCCATATGGATGGGAGGCAGCGTCGAAAGGTTGGCCCCCGTCTTGGCGCAGGAGATGCGCCGGTGATGGGGTGGAACGATCCGCCAGGCTAGCGCCACTCGTCACGCTCGCGTCGTCCGTGCTGAAAAAACTGGACAAGCCGCGTTTACCACCGGATTTCACACCGCTTCATCAATAACTCATTGCGGTGCAATCAATAGACAGAAACTCGAACTTACTCGAACAACACCCAGATTATGTAGTAGCATAGGCATATTCCCAGCGAGAGAACCATGATTATCATACAGAGGAGTCCCCACGGGAACGTTCTAATATCACTTTGAGAATCCTCCCAGTAACGATCACATGTCAGGTACCAGCAGACGGCTCGGTTTAATTCGTCTGAAATTTTAATGTATTGCAGATTTTGTAGAAGTTTAAAATGCACAGTTTGCCTATGGCAACAAATGCGAACTTATTGATTGTTGAAGATAGGTATAAACATACTTAAAACAAAACAAAATTTCAGAAATACATCTTTTCACCGATTGTGGAATTTTGTAAAAAATTCAATTTAATCGATTAATTTTCGATTTACCTTCGATTTCTTTGAAATCTTTAACGGATAATTGAATAAGCAGGCTGGCGATGCAATCACGCACTAGTATCTCGCACTTTGTCTTTAGTTTGACGAGCTCTTCGGGCTTGCAGTTTGATTTGAGTTTCTGCAACTCGACGATTCGTTGTTGGCGATTGTCTGGTACAGGTACGGTGGAATCAACTAGGTCGTCTCCACATGAATTAAAACTACGATTTTGTGAGTTTTCCTCTCTTGATGACTCGTCTGTCAAGTACACAAAACAAAAACGTAAACAGTCATTAAACCTAATTACAAGTCAACTTAAACAAGGGTCGATATTGGAAATTTTCGACCATTGACCTCTTCGAAATGGAATTCAGTACAATACTAAAACAGTTCCATAATGTTTTTTTGGACCATCAATTAGAAATGAAGTAGGAAAATTTGAAACAAATGTAAACAAGTTTGTAAAAAATGTGATAATTTTAACGTATAATTGGAGTATCTCATCATTTTAACAAGTTTAGTACCAACATTTCACTATTCCCTGTTATGACTAAGTTGCCTAGATTTCCGAATTCTAAAATTGTGTTCTGAAAATGGACCCGCTAGATTAAGATTATCCGTTGTATGCATTTAATGAGCTTTGTACTTTTTTTCATGAATAGTACTCCGAAAGAACTTTCTTCATTTTGCACTCATTTTTTGGGAGGGTCCCGTTTGGAATATTGACGGAATTGATATGGGAGGTCCCCGTTAGAATTTTGACAGTCATGGAGTGTATATTGTGCCTTAATGTTACAGAAAACTCCGCTTCTGAACAAAACAAGTTGGTCACAACATTAGGCTAAGATAGCTGAATCCTACCGGAAGACGAGATGCGACTCCTTGTTAAGTTAATAAATAATCCACACACTAACCCACATACTCAAAAGTCTGTATACAACATGTCATACTCAGTTATACAATATCTTCAAGATGAACAACAACAAAATTGTACAAATACATAATAATAAAATAATACGTAATAAATAAGACGTAATCCTGTCGGAAAACCGAAATGATCGCAAAACTTTACTACATATTAACTATTAAGAAAAACGATTTTCTAAAATGAAAAGAAGAATTCACCTGGTGCCTCTGTATGTTGGCATCTCTGTTTCTCCACCCTCTGTTGTTTATTGCTACTTTTTTGCTTCTGCGCAGCGCCGAAGAACTTCACAGTATATTTGGCAATATCCCTCGGACCGGTGGCAGCCAAGGCCTTTGTATATCCACTACCCTCACGCCAGATCTCGATGTCGGTGTTGACGGACGAATCCGGATAGACAATCTTCGGATCCTGCGTAATCAAAACGTCGCAACGCATAATATCACAGTAATCTGCCAGGCAAACAGCATCTTCCGCCATATTGATGTGGGCCTTGTGGCGATGATCGAAGTGCAGGTCCAGGTACTTTTCTTCGAAGAACGACTTGCCACATAGGCCACACGTCCACTGCGACGGTCGATGCTTGTGCTTGGCGGCTTGCTGCGGTGCAAAGATCTCTCGCTGATGATGGAACGGGCATTCCAAGGGTAGCCCGACTTTGTACTTGTGCAACACGGGTAGCCACTTGGTCTGAATTATTTTTCGCACGATGCGTGCGTTGTCCCTGGGACAGGAGATCTTGAAGACGGTTGGGCCTGGCCATGGTATCAGTGAGAGTAGGAAGAGTCCTATCACCTGCAAGGGTGAATCAAACACGACCGATTATTGATTACACACATGTGTGCCTGCATTGTACGCTTATTTTACGATAATTTATCATAGAAAGTATAAAAGAAAATACCTGCAAGTTAAAGTAGGTGGACTTCATTCATATTTTGCACGCACGCACTTGGGAATGAAACGGTTCGGTTCGGTGGATGTTTTTTCGCAGGGTGGTTAATATACGGCGCGTGTGTACTGTATAGCCGACATTGCGTGTGGTGAATGTGTGCCGGGGGTGGCTTGGTGGCGGCGAATAGCTTCGGAGGCGGTCGGTGGCAGGCGACTGCCTACTGCTGCCACCATAGGTGAACATGTGGATTTTCTCAAGAAAATTATTGATACTGTTTCTATTTCTACAATGATTATTTTAAATCCTCCTAATAATAATAATAATACATCACATTTATTTATTGCAAGTATAAATAGTGATAATCAGTTTAGTTGTTTCAAAAACTTTCTTTTATTGTAAAAACGACAATGTTTATTTCTTTTACACCCTCGAATATTCAGAAAATATGTTAACGTTTTACTATTAAGAATTATCTTCATTATATTTTAAAATTTTACAATAAAAAACAATTTTCTGTAAAATTGTTAGTCTAGTTTAAAATATTAAGATGGCGCCTCCGTACACTGTCAAATGTCAAACTTGTAGGCACGAGCAAAATATAACCTAAAAATATACCGAGTAATAAATTTCTCAATTTTATTGTAATATTTATAACGATGAGTTTAGTGCATAGAAAAGGTAAATATTTAGTAAATAATCGATTTAATTTGATAAATGAAACGTATTTGTTTAGGTCTGCTTGATGTGGTGTCCGTATTTGTACAAGCAAAACGTTTCAGAGGAAAAATCAACATACAAAAACCAAGAAAGCCACATTTCGAAAAGGCCCTTTTATTAGAGGTAACTAAACCCTACTTCCCTAAGAATGAAGCGGCACAAGCGAGGAAGCAGCTTTGCAATCATGAAATACGGAGTGCTAAGATAGTTGTCGAAAATCCACTCCAAAGAATCTACTCGAAAGAGTTACTTGAAAAGTTTAAGAGCTCCAAAATGATTGCCTTTTACCATAAGAATCCGATGTCGGCCGAGGTTGAATTCAACGCATTTGCAGCCTTTCACAAAATTAATATGGATTATAAGGTGTATGGGAAGGAAACATTAGCGATGGCACTGAAAGATACGCCATATCAGCCAGTGTTGGGGATGTACATCTCTCAGAATGCATTGGTTTTTGCCAAGGATCCTGATATCAAAAAAATGTTGAAGATTAATAAGAAGTTTCCACAAATTATTTTGTTAGGTGAGTTGGTTATATTTGTTACAAAGATTACCTCGGAAGTAGTTTCGATTACGATTGTAAATCATGGTGTATATTCTGAGAATAGATATAATTTTAAGGCCCTATGCGGCCGTGAAAACTTTAAATATCTCGAGAAATATGCTCACTACGAAAAATATACCTAAGGGTAATCAAAAAGTAACCATGGGGGGAATATAACCGTGGTATACTGAGCCCCCCAACTCCACCCCCGGTGGGTGGGGGTACCTTTTAAATTTTAAATGGGTAACCCTATTTTTTAATGCATATTCGAATTGCACGACTAAAAGTAAGTTATATTTGTTTGAAACATTTTTTCGTAGTTGCTTCTGTAAGCGATAAAAATCAATTTCATTTTCCAGTGTAAAAATCGTTTCATTACTTAGAACCGATATTATAATAATATAAATATATATAGATAGGATATCTGTAATTATGGTGTTCCACTCTATTTGCGGACGCCCTCTGCTGCCTGAGTTAGGTATAGTTGCCATATTTTTGACTGGGGCTTCTTCCTTCATTCTTATAAGGTGTCCCAGTTGTCTTATTTCAATGTGATGAATGAATGAATTGATTCAATTTCTACCTGCAGCCTTATATCTTCGTTCCTAATTTTGTCCTTTCTTGTTTTGCCCATAATTCTTCTGAGGAATTTCATTTCTGCAGCTTGGATTTTGCTTTATGAATTATATAATCCTTGCAGTACGGGAAATATCAAAAATATGAAACCCTAAAAATTGACATTTTTTGGAAGACTTTTTTACACGATATATATCTCAGTAATAAGCTAACATTTAGGCGTAAATAAATATATCAAGACAAACTATATTTAATGAGGAATCGATTCGTACAAGCATGGGCATTCTATAACATGCAGATTCGAAATTATTGTAGAACAAAGTTTGAATTTTACGTTTTATTTCCGCATTTTGTCGAAAATCTATTTATTGGAGCAGGCTCCAGTGTATATTCCCTCTTAAATCAGTTATGGTGGAATATTTCCTTTGATTGGGTTTATACAGAGAAAAGAAAATTCCTGTGACAAACAAAATAGATAGCCTAATGTAAAACACTATTGCATTCAATTGTTTGAGTGCTAGATATTTTGATAGTAAATAATAATTGTTTTTTTTATTTACTTTAGCTGCAATCTATCAGGGCCAGTTTATCAGCAAAGATGAAATCGTCAAACTAAGTACCTTAGGTAATTTGCAAACCGCCAGAGCCGAATTAGTCCAAACCATCAACACTGCAGCACAGCAATTTGTGCAAGTATTAGACGCGAGCCCACAAAGTCTAGTTGGAGCCTTACAGAGTAGAAGCACACAATTGGAAGGTAATGTGGAAAAGTAGTCGATTTTTTTTAAGATTTAAAAAGTCAAAATAAAATAATTACTAAATATATAAATGCTCAAAATTTATTATTCGTATGAATTGAAGCTTACACATTTTAATAAAATATTTTCAATTCCAAATATTAAGAAAGTAAACAGGACCATAGAACAACCTTATGTTTTTTTTTCTCCTAGAGAGAACTCTCAAATTTACTTTCGTACTTACTTTCTTTGCCACTAATCGCAGGGACATCACCGCTATGCAAACCGTAATACAGCGCGAAAAGAACGATGAAAAACAGTGCAAGAGCTGCGATTAAAATGAACGAAATGTTGGAGCTCTTCGATTTATCTGCAGTTGTGATGTTGCTATCGTAGGTTGATTTCGAAGAGAATCCAGCGCGAGGGCGAGCTGAATAGTTTGAGCTCGTCGTGCGGCTGTACAAAGTGGAGCCGGTGTCGGCGTAATCGCGATCTTTAGACAAACCCAGGCCATTACGTGACGCGGAGAGACGACGTGTGAAGTTGCTGAGGAAACGAACGGGTTGCTCGCCGTTGTCGCTATCATTATCTTCATCCTCATCGGCAACGTCTTTATTGGCGGAAAGTGATGAGTGCATCAGGTAATCGGTGCGTGAGCTGAGGCTGAGGCGAGAACGAATCTTAGCCAATTCTTCATTGATGTCGTATTTTGGGCTTGTGATCGTAGTATAACGCGAAGGAGATGTCGCTATTTTCGAATAGGATGTCGATTCCATTTTATGGATAACCCTTGGAGGTGAGTCTTCTTTTTCATTCTCTTCCTTCTTCTGGTTTTGCGTAGACAGTATTGGTTTCGATAGAGGCACTTCTAAACCAAGAACTTGGATTAGACATTTTTCATTACATACAATTTTGAAAACCGAATTGGATATGAAATCGAAGAAGCTAATGTGTTAAATTTATAGTCTACCTTCCTTTGCTTTTGCCTATTAAAGCAAAATACGAAAAAATCATTACATATTTATCATAAACAATTGTGGTAATATTCTTACAAGGATATCACATATTTGAATGAAAATTTTTATAATGTATTACATATATAGAAATTATTTGTGTTCAAGGGGTTCTATGCCGTTTGTCTAAAAAAAATTTCAATGTTTGGACAATATTTAGCGTGGTATATATTGCTTTGAGGGCAAGTTTTATCTTATTGGTTACGTATTTGTTTAAATAAAAATTATATAACAATAAATAACACTATATAACAATTATATACATAGAAAATGTACATAATTACGTACTATTTTGGACCATTTGTGCAAGGTGCTAAAATGTTATTCATCCTAAAAACATTTAAAGCACCAATTTCCCAACATAGCCCGTTGTAATTGATATAAGGACACCATTTACAAATATGCATGGTTCGTAGCAAAACTATTACAATTGAGATATTCCCCTTGTTAGACATTAAACCAAAATCGGTTCAGTAGAATTTTCTCAATAGTATATACAAAATCAAAAAAACACGCATTTAAATTGAGTAATCATAAGAATACAATATATATCCCACAACTTTATTTTATGAATTATAACTTCGTAAATACTGCATCAACTACGATAGCTACTGATAAATGAGTTTCCCTCAATTAAAAGCAATTTCTTAAAGTTTGTTATCTTCAAAATGTCTGCGGTAAGTTTCAAATATACATTCTTAGTGTTATTTATTAATTCGGAAAGCCACTCAACCGATATACTTGAAATTATTTGTGGTTATTGCATACATTCTTATCTCCGGCACGGATTCGATGCAATGCAAATTAAGGAAATATTGCAGTATTGTAGGCCATGAAAATGCACCCCGCAGTCTCAGCTATGAAACTGCTATGAACCCATAATATAGCTTATAGCTATAACCAGTAATGTTATGTACGTAGGTTATGAAGATCAGAACTTAGTCTACATTAATAAAGAATACATTATAAAACAGGATCAAAAATAGATTTTAACGATTTAAAGGTGGAAACGACAATTCTGGCCACGGGCTGCAGCAAGTGCAAAATGTTTGTTCCAAATTCTTTTTTATGTAAAAATCTTAATGAAAGAAGGCAAGGAAGACTGAATCAAAAATACAAGCGATGGAACATTTCATTAGTTGCTTGATGAATGCAAGTCTTACTTATCATTTTCTGGCCAATGTACTTAAAAGGGGCGGAGAAATTCAAAGAAACAACCTATCACCTTTTAATACAATCGTCAGACAAAGGCAACCAAGAAGCGAAGCCTTGCGGCGCCGGCTATGTGATCGTTGCCTAAGTTTGTGGCGATTATCGCTACACTTTGGCGGGTTTTAGATTGTGTTTTTCCTTTCCTTCGACTACATTTCGATACTCTTACAACATGTATTTCTTACCAACTAGATGTTTACTTTTAGACATACCAGCAGGTAAACTTTCTCTTCTACCTAAGCTCAACTAATCATTACATGTTTCTACCTGTCCTACCCTAATTCAAGCCTCACCAGGCTTCATAATCTTTTCTTTCCTTAGCCTCGAGGACTTTGCTTTAAGTATGTGAACATCTCTATCGCTTACCTCGCGATACTTTATTATATTTCTTGTTCGCAACTTATGTGTCTTTAAATGAACTATGTAAATAAATCAACTCTCACATCTAATCAATCATTCTCGGCACACATTAACTTCACAAGTTCAAACTAATAGCTATTTTTAACATGTGATAAATGTCTTGCTAACTTATTTTAATTCATTATATAAATATAAACACTATCAACACTGAAGAAAATTTGGGTTACGAATTAAATATAAGATAACCTAAATTTAGCGACTTACCTTTAGTTTTTTTAACCACACTATTTGGGAGGCTGATAACTTCTGGTTCCGAATCTGAGTTTGTGTCAACCGTCTGCGTTCGTTCAGTTCGTCCTCGAGTCTTTCGCGTCTCCTTCACCGGTATAGCCGACGGTGGCACCATCTCCTGTTTCTCCTCGCGGTTGCCACTGCCCACCTTTTGCTGCATCGGCGTCACCGCCATTGTAATTCTTCGATTTTTGTCCTTTTTGATCGCCTTGATGTCGACATCACTATCCTCGTCACTCGAAAACTTCCCCAAAGACCTTATCAAAACAAAGTAGCAATTAGTCAATGAAAATTAGGCAACTAAATGAAGCTAAATTACCTTCGATCAGACGTACTCCTTCCTTTGCTCTCCATAAGAAGCTTGAGCTTCTTCGCCATGAGATTACGCGTAGTGCCCGTGATGGGCATCACCGGAAAGCCATACTCCACTAGCTTGGTACGTAACTCGTCGTCGGTGAGCTTATCGACATCAACCATCTTTCTCTAAGAGGTAAATGACGGTTGAAATATTACGAAATACTGAGTATTTAGGTTTGACGAAATCGAAGATTTATTCCAAGAGAAATTACTTACATTTTATTTAAATACCAATGTTTCAGTTACAGGTGTATTTGAGTTGCTAGGTGTAGATTTCCACTATATGGACGCGTTTCAACTGTTCAATGTACACTCAAATGCCATCCGTGTTTGCTCACCAACGGAATGTAACGGCTGTAACATAACCTGGAATCAGAAGCTGCGCAACAAGTGACGTCATTTTTTAAAACTATTTTTGTTCAATTGAGCTTACTTGTTGTATATATCAAAGGCATTTCATCTATCAAAAATGATAGGGAAATTTGGCTTATATTACATTGAACATTTTGATAAGCTAAATTAACAAACAAAAATTAATATTGTAAACGTAGATTTCCGAGTATTAACGGAGATGGACGATTTATATTTTGACAGCTTACACATGTGAATTATTAAAAAAAGTTGATATTAATAAAAAGTTATCAAAAAGACTTAAATGGTATTAAATAATTATACGAAATATTAATGAATGAAATAATTTATAGATTCTAAAAATAAAGAATGTTATGTGTACGTTTGGTTGCAGGCGAATCAGCAACCCAACTTACATAACATTTTTATGTTCTATATTTTTTTACATAGTCTATATGGTATATATCAAATAAATACCTCACGTATTATCATGAAAACATTATGATACAAGATATTTTAAATGTCTGTAATTGGAGTTATTATTAATTATTGAATTATTTAGAAAATATATGGCGAATAAATTGGAAATTTCCGAAATGAAACGAGGTTTCCCGATGTTCAATTCTGACAGTGATATTGACATGACATTGTGCGATTGTGGCAGCCCGACATGACGGACATACACACAATCGAACACTAGGTCTCACTTACACTGCTGCCGAGAATATTCATGGCCGAGAAACAATTTAGGAAGAAATTAGAGACTAATTGTCGCTTGTGATATGTTACGGTAATACTCATCGCCACAAACACACGCGTACGCGGTTGCCCAGGCAGGTTTAGGTAAACTGGCGCCAGCCGTGTCTGCGCCAACCAACCCCCACGAATAAATAGTGCTCGTCTGCCTGGAACACATTTGCACACATCCACACTAGTTTTGCGCTGCGATATTTACTCGCTCTGCTCGTCGAGCTGTCAGTTGACACCGCGCGACTGTGGTGGGCTCATTAAGCACGCGAGCGCAACGTTAAAAATATTGGCGCAAAACTAATTGGAAAAGTTACTGAGTGCGTGCGTACGCCTGTGTACATGTGTGTATGTGTACGTTGCTGTGAACTTGCGTGTGATCAGCTTTGCTCTTCTTTTTCTGTGCACAGAAATATGCCGCTGTTCGGGAAGTCGCAGAAGTCGCCTGCCGACGTCGTGAAGGCGCTCAAGGAGTCGGTGAACGCGCTGGAGAAGGGCGACAAGAAAGCGGAGAAGGCGCAGGAGGACGTCAGCAAGAATCTGGTGCTGATTAAGAATATGCTGTATGGCACGTCCGATGCGGAGCCGCAGACGGACATCATCGTCGCGCAGCTCGCGCAGGAGTTGTACAATAGCAACCTGCTACTATTGCTCATTCAAAATCTAAATCGCATCGACTTTGAGGGCAAGAAGGATGTTGCGCAGGTGTTTAACAACATTCTGCGACGACAGATTGGTACGCGTTCGCCGACCGTTGAGTATATTTGCACCAAGCCTGAGATTTTATTCACATTGATGACTGGGTGAGTAAACCCACTTTTGTCATCCTTCTTTTCGATGAACTTCACCCAGTTCATTCGGGCAACATTTATTATTTTTCTGCTGATGATTTTTAATATTTACTTTCTGAAGGTTTCTAAAATTGGTTTTATTTTGCAGTTATGAACATCAGGAAATTGCTTTGAATTGTGGTACGATGCTAAGGGAATGTGCTCGGTATGAGGCGCTTGCGAAAATCATGCTGCACTCGGAGGACTTTTACAACTTCTTTACTTATGTTGAAGTTTCTACATTTGATATTGCTTCAGATGCTTTTTCAACTTTTAAGGTATGCATTTATTCGTAGTCGTGTTAAGAACAATTTAAAAAACGGTGTCAAGGAATTATAATTATTTCAATTCCATGTTTTTTGTTTGATGCTTTTTGATGTAGTCGATGCTCGGCAACATTGACTACTGGGATCAGTAGCTCTATTCAATACTTTTCAATGTAATTAGACGAATCCGAAACGATTAACTATTGATTAGAATAAGCCATTTTGATCTACATCGGCGATTTTATTGATATTTTAGGTGTAAGTATAGAAAATCTCGATTTGTTGTTGCCAATATTTATTTAAGGAACGTACAATTACTAGATAGTTCAGTAATTGTAACCTTGTCGGATTCGGCCTCGCGACACAGTTTTGTTTTGTATGTAATTTCTACGAAGATGAGTTGCAAGATTCCCATCGGTCAACTCTCTACGTATTTAGAATTTGGGAAAGGGTGGAGTGCGAGATCATATATTTTGCAATTCCGTGATTTGAACCAGGGGCCTTTGCGCAACTACGTGTTATCTCTGCACATGGCACTCCAATCCAGAATCTCGATTTTTTTTTGTTTGATTTTACCGAGCATAGCAGTCGATGCTGGTTATTAGCTCTATTCAATTCGTTTTCAATGTAATTAGTCATGTTAGTAGCTAACAAGCCTCGATATTAATATTTGAAACGCTGCTAGAGGGCGCCATTGTGCGGTTTCGATAATTCAGATACTAAAATGTATCGATGTTCTGAAATATCGACACCCTTCGTCCATAATAATAATGGCAAAAGAAAATGCCTCGACATTTCACATTTCTTATCAATAACTTATTTGACTAATTGCGATTTTGAATAACTTACACTTGTGTTTATTTACAACGTTTACGGAACAACTTAAACAATTTCCATTTTGATGGTTTGTGATAGTCACGTTTATTAGAAATTACGTCTGAAACATTTTACGTCGTTACTCATATTTAATATTTATTTTTAAGTGACAGCAGAATTAACATGAACACATTCTGGGGTTCTTAAAAGTCATTTTATTTACTCTATTAGTAATTATTATTTTTTTAAAAGGCCATAATAAATGATAGTATGAAATAAGTGATAGTATTAAATTTACATCTACAAAAATCTTAGTACTCGAAAAAAGGTAGAAAATTGAATTGTGTACTCTCAGAAATGTAATTCTTTTGTTAATTTATAAAGTTGAAGAATATTTAATAGAAATGTCAGTTTTTGTTAACCTTGTGATCAATGTAACATAATTCATTTATTCTAGGAATTATTAACCAGACATAAAATGCTATGCGCCGACTTCCTGGAGACGAACTACGACAAAGTGTTCACGCACTATCAGAGCCTTTTGAATTCGGAAAACTACGTTACCCGTCGACAGAGCCTTAAACTCCTCGGCGAGCTGTTATTAGATCGACATAATTTTACCGTATGTATATTGACATTTTTCGTTACTAATCTTATTTTACATTGTCTTGACTATGCGGTACTTTGTAGGTGATGACAAAATATATATCAAATCCCGATAATCTAAAACTGATGATGAACATGTTAAAGGAGCGTTCCCGAAATATACAGTTTGAGGCTTTCCACGTATTCAAGGTATGCTTTTCTAATACTCTGACTCACGTCGTTCCCTAGTTAATCAATCATCGATTACACATTATATTATCATTGCAAGGAATGATCTTTTTGATAAAATAATGTGTGATCGTTGTTGACTTTGATCTCCTCGAGTGTACATATATCGATTGTGGACAAACAATGGCGGCCCGAATTGCGAAAATTGTTTGCACTGTGTGTGTAACGTTTAACTATGTACTAATTTGCTCAGTAATTGTGGTGTGTAGGTATTTGTTGCGAATCCGAACAAGCCGAAGCCCATTCTCGACATTCTTCTTCGTAATCAGGATAAGCTCGTCGAGTTCCTCGTCAAGTTCCACACGGATCGGGCCGACGATGAGCAGTTCAACGACGAGAAGGCGTATCTGATTAGGCAGATCAAAGAACTGCGGCCTGTCACTGGACACTAGTAACTATTATCTACATATTAATGTACTTTACATATTATAACACATAACTATGATAATTATAAAAGAAAACGAGAGAGAGAGTTGTGGATGTGGGCAAATGCGTAAGATAGCGAAGGAAACGATAAGAATAATTGATAATGATATGCAAAAACAATGAATGAAAAAAGAAACACCCGAAAAAATACATACAAAACAAGTTATATTTGTTACGATCGATTTTGTTTATTTTATCGTATGTAGACGATTTAAATTATTTATTCGACAAACAAATCGCTATTATTTATCCCTATTTTAAGATTTAAAGTTTTCTTTTAATATTTAACAACACAGAGACACACGGCTGCTTTCTGCACCCTCTGGCATAGCAGGTGCAACACTAAACACTCAAATATGTCAATAAGTAATGAAATATTGCGAAAACTAATAGGCTAAGGAAGAATTCCATAGCATTTTCCTGCCAGAGTTCCTGGCCAAAAAGCAAATAAATAAAATATTGCAAAGTCGTCCGTCGTCCACAAAAAGGAATTTTTGTTTTTTCATGCCGTTGCAATTGGTACTAAAGCTACACATACAAACACCCCACACGTTTCTAGCGTTTAATGAAACTGTGACGTTTTCGCCAAATAGGCGTTAAGTGCTTACGAGTTTTTGGAGGTTATGGATTTAACCTCAACATCAACTATCACTTGGGCGCTATCGTTTTGCGATACATTAGACGCAGTGATACAATAATAAATAAAGTTAGTAAAGCTGGAATCCACTCTCGCCAGCAATAAGTGTGTTTGAATAATGTTTTATATTTGTATGGAGGGATTTGTATGCGAAGATGGGTATTTTCTAAAAATCACACACATACTACACGAGTTAGGTTATGAGAAGCTAGAAAATTGATGCAAAACGGCAAGAATAAGAAACACAATTACGATAGCAGTTAAGTCGTTAATTAATGTTTAGTGTAACGTCCTTTAGTTCCACATGCTCGTTTCTTAAGTCAATTCGAAGCTTAGTTAAATTTCACAAGAAACATCTTGAGAAGGTGTGTAGGGAGAGTACGACGCATACTACGCCAAAACACTTAGGTAAATTGCTTTCATTTCAACGATGTTCTTACCGCAATGCTATTACATGCGAATTAAATGTATTCGAAAACAAATAACCGTTAATAATGGAACATTAAGTAACGCCACGCAGCATGGACGAGTTAAATACTAATCTAAATAAGTAATATTACGAATATGATGAGATGAGATCAGCTATAGTTTTCTATATCTATATATTGAGACGTTATGGAACTGTTTTTTGTATTCGATACCGCCAAGGATTGTTTGTAAACAAGGCCCACACATATAAGATCTAAAATGCCCCAAAAAACATGTGGTTATTTCTTGTTGGTTTGCAAATGGTAAACCTACACGTTATATTCATGAACCTATTGAAGACAGAAAATGCGATACAATAATTAAGCTAAACTATTCTTGAATATGCGATGTGTGTGCGAGTGTGTGTTTGAACAATCGGCAGTTGTAATCGGAAGTGATCATTCTTCTTCCATGTTTATCACAGTAATTCTTGTGCGCACTATATTTGTGTGATTTGTTTAACTCTTCTGTTTCATTTGTCATGCGTTCGTCCCGGTTAGTTTGTTATTGTAGACGGCATTTTTTCGCTGGAAGTGTTTCAAGAGCGGCGTGCGTTTTATTGCGATAAATCTTAGTTTGTATTATTTTAGGTAAGCGCGCAATAGCGAAAGATGGGAAACTGCAAGACTCTATAGCGCATTGATTGTTAATATTTACAATTACGATGTATCTTGATTTGTATTTGATTCGGTAGATATAGTCTGATACTATTGCTATAGTACATTATTTTTTCTTTTGTTTTTATCTATTGAATATTCTATTTAATTAGATTATATATTGTATATTTATTTTTATCATTTACCAAAACTTACACAGAAAATAAATATATTAAACAACTTTATGTAGTTTTTATAGTTTGTGGACTGAATAATATTTATTTTTAACTATTGTCACATGGGTATAATAAATTGAAAAAATATAATTTAAAAACCGTGTTGTCATCCTTATATAGGGTGAGCTTTTTAACATGAAAACTTTAAATATCGGGAAATAGGCCCAGTACGAAAAAAATGGAGGTAATCAAAAAGAAACCATTCTATGCAGTAATGATCGTGGTATACTCAACCGCGCCCCCAGTGGGTGGAATGGGGGTAACTTTGAAATTTTAAATGGGTGCCCCGCCCCTATTTTTTAATGCACATTAAAATTGTACGATTGAACGTATGTCAGATTTGCTCCAAACATTTTTCGCAGTTGCTTCCGTAAGCGGTAAAATTCAATTGTATGAATTTATTTTCCAATGTAAAAATGAGGATAATTTTTTTATAGGCGTAGAATACGTTTTATTATTACATACATCAATAAATCAGGTAATCAGGGCCAGCGGACACGGGCATGTAAGGCATGCGAGGAATGCGGGCGCCACGTTGAAGGGGGCGCCATCACGAGATTCGGATATATACTATATTTTTCTTAAAATATAGAATGTATAGAATTCTTAGTAAATTGTCATTAATAATTTAACTTGACTATGAATACGGATTCATAAAGTGCCTATATTGTTTGTAATGTGATATCACACATAATTCTGAAAGAGCCGCTGCAGCAAAATGTTGAGTTTCACATTTTTTGCGTCTGTTGGCTGTTTTACTGATTACGTCTACAATGTCTTCTTGGGACTTGGGACTCCAAGTACTGCTCATTAGGTTACGTTCCTTTGCCTCGAGCACTGCTCAGGATAAGACGTTAACCCCGTGATTTCCAACCTGTGGGGCACGCCCCCCTGGGGGCGCGAGACTATTGAAAGCAAAACCAAAAAAATCGAATAGGTGTAAAAAAAAAGAATCAAAAACAAAGTATCGATCTCGCTTAATGATTGAAAAGGAACTGAGAACCGCGATTTCTTCAATGATAACACGGATACAGAAAAGTTGTGCTGAAAAACAAGCTCAACCATCGCATTAAATTTTTAAAGGGGACGCACCAATTTTTTTAAGGCGGGCGCCAGTACAAAAAGGTTGGAAACTACTGCGTTAACCGGTTAATAACTGTGCAAAATAGTTAATTATTGTTCTGCGTAAACTTTTTTACAGGTTTAGTGTTAGTGCCTTTTGTGCTTAAGAAAACAACTATCTAAATAATTTAAGACATCCTACTTCTAAAGTTTGGTGCTTATTTGCTTATTATAATTTATTGCTTAATATAATGTATGTGCATCATGAATTAGTTTAATAGTTTTTTTTTTAATATTTATTTCATTTCAATGGTTGATTTTCAGAAACAAAATATTTATAGTGCCTATCTACTTATTTCATTTTTTGTGTGTTCAAAGTAAACATGGAACCGAAAAAGAAATTACCTGGTGCCCAATCTCGTAAGCGTAAAACTGCGAAAGACGCAAATATTTAAAAAAAGCAGGTTCTCTTGGCAACTTTATTAAAAAACTTAGAAATCCTGACACAGGTTGTAGTGAAGTTGATTTAGAAGGAATATGTGATGTTTCTAAAGAATATTCAGAACGACATGATTTAGATGAAACGCAACAGTTAGATTTAATGGTAGTTGTCAACGAAACTAAGGAAACGGTGGTATTTAAAAATTTGGAACACCCAGCTGAATTGGGCATTAATGTCGAAAAACTGCGAGTTGATTTAGTTGAAACGGGTCCTGTTCAAAAAAAAATATCCCAAAGTTACACACGGTTGGAAATTTAACATAACAATTTTGGCCCTGATGGATATTTTGGAGATTATCATACATTTTGTTTTTTTTTTTGGTTGAGAAAGTCATGAACACAAAGCATTCAAGAAAAAGACTTATGACGGACAAAACTACTGTTCATCAATGTTTAGACTTTACTTACCCAATGATTACAAATTATTAGTGTGGCGAACAACCGCATCAGCCGAACAGAGCAAAATACCATGACTTGAGATTTTTATTTAATAAATAAAAGCGTTTATAATATTATTTAAGCAAAATTCCATTGTTCCATTTTAAACTTCTTACAATTGGAATCATTTCATAAATAATAATTTATAATTGCTTTTTATTCAAATAAAGGGATCTTTAACTTTCTCAATTTAAAAACAACATTTTATTGTAAAAATAGTACGCTAAAATTATCTTGAAATGTGTATATAAGTATCGGTTGTACTTCTAAAATATCATTTCTATTACAACGCCTAAACAATATGGCCATGGTAAGTTAATCTTCGTAGTTTTATAACGATAGTATTCGTTTATAATTCACAATACTTTCAATGGTTAATTACTTGTCTTAATTTACAGCTTCTGATCATAATTGTCGCTCTCGGTATATCCTCCATTTCTGGTTTCTTCTTTAGAATGCCAACAATCAGAATTGAAGACCATACTGAGCATACCACGACGACTGTTGCTACTACAACTAAAAACTCTTTAGAAGACAAACCTATTCATATTCATCATCATTATAAAATTAAAAATATTCACTTACCTGCAACAACTACGGCAAGTCCTTGGACATGGGCAACCTGGCCATCTTATACATATCCCACGAAGGCACCGGAAAGTTGGAAGTATCCAGAATGGGACGTGAAACCAGCAGTAGAACCAGTCTTTGAACTGCCCGAAAATCACTGGACACCTTCTTGGGATTGGCAAACAGTAACAACTGAAACTCCATTTAAATGGGCTTACAAAAGACATGCTAACGGATTACCAAGTCCTCGATCTTCCACACAGATAAAAAGAACAACAATGTCGCCTATCGTGGTTACATCAAGTGTGGAATCAGCTCCTGAAAAAATAATTAGTAAGAGATTGTTGAATAATACAGTTCCTCAAACTGAGACTGATCCTGTGGAGGTAACTACAGAAAAGCCCAAAAATCCAGTGGAATCCAAAATTGTTCATGAACCAAGCAATATTTTGTATAAATATATGTACAAAGTGAATAGTCCTCAGACCAAAGACATTAAAATGCATCATGAGGAAAGTGACGGCACACAAATTACAGGTCATTATTCTTTTGTTGAAGCTGATGGTACCACTAGAGTGGTTTACTATACTGCCGGAAAAGATGGATTTAATGCACAAGTTAAACATTTTAATTGGCCTACTCAAAATACAACAAACTCTGCTTAAAGAGGAATTCATTCTTCAACTTACAAGCTACATGTAACGTCCATTACATTACTGGATTGTGAGCGTACATTATAGGGATGCCAATTTTTCTCCAGTCATCGATTATTGTCGAAATCGATTAACCGCGCTCTCCAATTAATAATCGAAGAAACAATCGGGTGAAGTATTCGATTTTAATCGATTACGATTAATAACATAATCGATGGTAGCGCCATCTACTAGAAAATGCTCACATTAATATACCTTTTACCGATTACTACTGTGTGTAGTACAATATTTGACTAATGACAAGAGAAAAAAACGTAAGGGGGAAATAAATAAAATTAATATAGAAAATTATTGTAAAATGGCCATCCACAGTTAAATGTTTCATGTAAAATATGTGACTGGTTTAAAAAAATTAAATAAATACACGTGCAAATAAATTCTCAAAAATTAAACTAATAGTACTTATCAACGCGGGCGGACGGGGTTCGAGTCTCCGGGGTGGGCACCCCACATGTGTGTATTTATTATTCACACAAAAAATCACTTAGAAAATTCACACAATTAAAATTCGCTCATACAAAAATCACAATCAAGAATCATTCAACAATCGCAATGCGCAACTCACCAAAAATAATAACCAACACACAACAAGAAACCACTGACTGTGTCATGAACCGTTGCCCTATAATCTAGTAATTTAGTGCTAAAATTAGTTTATTTCAACTTAAGTGTGTTTAGTCTGCCTTTTTTGTAAACCCTCAGCCGTTGCGGAATAAAGATAACGGTTGTGGCGACGGCATGAGGGCCGTAAGTGGTTAGCGCGGCGCTGTGCGATGGGAACGGCTCGATCTCGGCCAAGGTCACCGATCTTTAAGTCGAGGTTGAGGCACCCGGTGTGTGTGTGTATATGCGTGTGTGTGAGAGAGCGGGAAGCGTCCCCAGATGGTGTGAGGGAGGAGGATGGGGGTGTGCCTGTAGCTAGTTGTAAGAATCTTTTTAAAATAAAATCAGTTACTTTCCAACATTCAACGTATGAACATCCTCTCCTTTTTCGACCGCGAAAGCACCGGGTGAGTCCGAACTTTTTTGAATTCTTTTGGGACAAGCCAAGGAATCAGACTTTGTCAGTGGTATTTTGCAGGGCTGAGTTTTTTGGTTCGCAACAGACTGCATTCGCACTATCACTCCATATCAAGATCCAATATCAACAGCACAACAATAACAACAACATCACATTTACAATCGCAATAACATGTAAACAAAAATAAACAATAAAAGATAAAAATGTATTCCAGGCTGAAGGACCAGTTAGGTGTATAGCTTATCACATATTGAAGGTTATTTATTTTAATTTGCGATTAATTTAGGTATAAAAATATCGATAATGAATTTAATTCGGGAATACTCATTGACGGTTAATAATTGATCGTTTAATAATGTGAGCTTTGCATTCAAAATTTGTAAATTTGACATACACGTCAAATAAACTTATACCTAAATCAGTCGGTTCTGTAACCGTTGACAGGCGCCGAGTTGTTTGCAGGGACATTGAAGAAAAACAAAACATATTTGTCTGTACAAAGACATTCCTAATCAGCGTCCCAAGTTTGAGAATACTGTAATGTGAATGTCTGCAATGGCATGATCACCGGTCTAGCCAATAAGTCCGAAACTAGCTTAAGTCGAAAAATCTCATAATCATACGTCGTAAACCAAAATTTCGGAGTTTGAAGTGTGCAATAACCTACGTTATGGAACATCTTGTACGACCCGATTGTCAGCACACCTCTCCCAAATGGATGCTCTATCATTGCATATG
>JAODAC010060781.1:0-36618 GCA_027575185.1 Mimaenictus wilsoni
AATGTTCTTTTCAGATCACCTGCCTGCAATTGCTAAGCAGGTGTGGGCAGGACCCACAGACTGGTTTTGACCAATCCCATCGTATCCATATTATGCCAAAGCATGTATGCTTATTTGGTGCCCCTAATACTCCATTCCGAGTTTTGCTCTGATTCACACATACCTCTCTCTCAAATATTCTCACAGTAAAATTCAGGAAGGTTTTTTTATCGAAATCTGTCACCTTAGGGCCACATTTGCGATCGCTGCGGAGTTTTAGGGGGTTTTCTATACGGGTTTTGGGAAGGGAAGAGATTGGAATCGAAATGCGCAAACCTAAATATATCACATTGGCCCACATCTTTCCCCTTTCGCTTTCCTGTACGGAATGGTGTTGCGCATTGTACCTCACAGTGTCTCTTCTGATATCCTGAGACTCTATGCCGTAAAAGTACCATTTCATTTGCATGTTTTCCATAGTGCAGCAAGAGCTATCTTCAATTTCTTAGCACCAATGAATTTGTCTTTCAATTTGCAATAAACGGTGTTAATGTCATTAGAATAATACATTCGGTTCAATAATTACTACTTTCCAATGCAATTCCCCATTTGAAGAGTCTTTTTATGTGTGTTAAAGCTTATTTATTCACGAACTGATCAAGAGGCTTGCTGTAGTTGACGTTTACCAAAGCTTGTATGCCTCTAGGTGGTTCGTGGCATACTGTCGCAAATGCGGCGAAACAATTGTCGCAAGCCCTGCTTCTCTCTCCACGCGGTCAGCACGCCATGCATAATCACACCTCCCAATGGTGTATTTATTTGTATAATAATGCTGGCTTACAGCTGCCACGAAGATCGAGAAGAGGGACATGCTGAACAAAATAAAGAATGAACTGAACAATTAAAATAATGAAATAATAAAAAATATAAAATAAATCGCATAATACTAAAATAGCCCGAACACCATTCAAAAAGTTGTGCTAGCCCTATTATTTTGTTGTGCTAACATCACAGCGGAATCAAGATGCAGTTTCTATCCCTTATATTGCTGAACCTATGGCACTAACTAAACTACAAGAAGAAGAAATTAGTAGTTAGAAGAAATATGACTGGAACAGTACCAACAAATAGTATAAAAAGAAAAAATGCAGATGAAGAAGTGAAGAAGGACTAGGTGGCGACACTAACATAAGAGTGTAAGAGTATAAGTACCAAAAAATAAAATGGCTTGGTCACATGGAGAAAAAACAAGATTATATATAATATATTGTTAAAAATCTGAAAAAGAAAAGGTCACTTTGGGCATAAGGAACTCACGGGACAAAATCCGGAGAATAAGGTGTCTGAGGCATGATTATGGACATATTTTTGGCCAAAAATGCGTTATACATGCGACGGTTCTTTTGGTAAAAGTCATACAGTTTCGGAACTCTACCCTGACACACGATTCATGTCAAAAACATTGGATAACATTTCATTGCGTGAGTCATTCGATGTGCCATTCGTCATTCGATGAGTTCTTCCTCAGAACCTTCTCTGGTGGTGATTCGATGGTTTTTCGAAATAAATTTCCTTCAACGCTTGAACATTTTCACCTGTTAATGATATGTTCGCCGCAATTCGCATCTCCCCGATCACCTTTACAGAGTGGGTACCAATTGATACATTTCAAGAGATTTGGTACACTTAATTTTATTTTCTACCCTAAATTACTTTTTATTATTGCGTTTGGTAATATAAATATACTACATTTTTTCTGCTACGATAAATAGAGGTTATACCCAAAATAATATAATATAAATAAAATATAATATAAATAATACAAAAATATATAATAAAAATATGTAGTAATATACCATTTAAAAGTCTACGTATATAAGTACTCGAAATAGCCCAGTTTCTTTACTCCCATTCTGTATATACATAAAATTCTCGTATGTCGTTTTTTTATGTATTATAACTCGTAACCCGGACTATTTTGTTAAATTCAGCTGGTAGTAAATATGGAGGAATAGTTATGGTCCAAAGTTAGTTATTCTTTTCTTACTCAGTATCGATTTTGATTAAGAAACATCACACATATTCCACGATTTCTTATATCCGTACTGGTAGAATTCAGTTCTGGGCAAGCCAGGGAGTAAATGTGTTTTAGTGCGATAGCTATTATAGAGCCACTCGTATGATTTGCAGCACGAGCCGAAGGCGTGTCAGACACTCGTGTCAAAGTCATGGGATATGCGTAGTTGTACAATATACTCATTATTATAATCGTAAAATTACAATTAATATATCAAATGTTTGGTTTGGTTAGAAATAAGGGCAGCGATTGTCAATTTTATTGTTACAACGTCCCCTTTTTGATCAAAAAATATTTTGGCGCCCCCCTTGACTTTATTTTCGCTACTTACAATTTTCGTGGCAATGCTCACCTCTAATGTTTTTTGTGGCACTCTGCAAACGGTACTCCGTGCATTTTAATAGTTATTTAAAAATAATATTTAAAATATGTTTGAAAGTATATCTCTTGCTTCTTTATTTCTTTTACTTCTTTGGTGCTTATCGTTGAAGTTCATACACTTAGACTCCTTTTTATGGATAATGCCTGGATAGTGCGTCGTCTCGCATTCACAAACATTGTTTTAGGTCTATTCTGCCTAAATTCTGATCTATTCTGATCCTCTCCTCTAAGAAACTGAACCAGAAACTTAATAACATAGTAATAGTTAGTAATTTTTATTTAATTACTAGAGGTGAATAGTCCATATACTCTGGTCTAAAAATAACAAATAAGAAAAAAGATTGAAAGGAAGATTTCTTGTCTGAAAACAAAAACACGAAACATCGTCTTGACTTATACATGAGACAAAAATATTTTACACAACAAACTTTGGGGGGCCAAGAATGTCGAATCTCCATTTGCGTTTATTTTTGTGTTTCCATAGCTCTTCCTTTCTGGCGACACGACATATCCATGCGACTCCCCGAATTCTCAATTCAGTTCCCTGTTCCTCAACGCGTCTATTTCTATTATTGCTTATTCACGCACTACTTGCAGTCTATCCTCGTATTTTTTTCCTCATCTTACATCGCTACAAAGCTTAGACTTGTATTTATCTTCCTCTGGAAGAGATGCTCTTCGATATTTTCTATATTTAATGCGAATTAAACGAGGAGTGTCCTCTTAATTTCTCCGACTTGAAGCTGTGGGGAACATAAATTATACCAATGTCAGTTTTTTTGCTGTCGCAAGGTTGTTTCCTCGTCGCCAATGGAGACAACACAGTGAAATATTCATTATTTCACCGTTTGAAACAGTATCCAAGAGATTACAAACATATTTTTGCTCGATGCAATTCGGTAATAAATAAACTCGCAAAGAGTTGTTTTGGTCTTAACTTTGCCTGCGATTCAATTAAACAAGGCAAATTTCGATTTGCACTGTGGCAGGAGGCTTCCACCCACCAGTGAAAGCGGCAGGAAGTCGAGGATTATTGCAACGGCGAGAAGAACCTTAGAGCGAGATCTAACTAAATCTGGATTTATGTGGCGTTAATGACTTACGTTGATGATTTATCTCAGTGTTTTGCGCTGTTGTCAGTGTTTTTGTGATTGTGTTCTTTGGGAAGATTTTGTCATGTACTAAACAGACGTTACCATTCGTATTTCTATTTTACTGATGGAGATTTTATTTTAAATTTATGGTGTGTATTTCTATATGATTTATATACTTCTTAAATACATGTTCAAAGCCGGTAATTTATTTGAAAATGATTTTATTGAACTTTCCTCTATCGAATTTTTCCTTTTATAGAAGTGTCAAATGATATAAATGAAAAGGTACTTGTATAACGATGTTTACGTATAAGCAGATAAATAGAATTACGTTGTTTTAAACAAAAACTTCGAAGATTTTTTAGACGATTCAATAAACCCTTGTTTTTCTTCAATCTCAATCAATTTATATTTTATATCACAAAATGTAATACAAAAATAAGACTTAAGCTATTAAATTGAATTCACAATAGTTGAAAAAGCCAACCTACCAACTCTTGGGATCGCCTAGTGGCATTACTTCAGGCTGGGTCTGACTATTTATCTACAGCTTCCTTTCTCGCGTGTTCTTCTTCCTCCGACAACTTCCTTGAAGAACGCGGTGATACCTTCCCAAATGTCTACCGAAGCAAGCATCTTAACGACAACCGTGCCCACAGTTAGACAGCCAATGTTAGACTCCAAGACAAGCCGTTCTCTAGAGGACCACTCACACTCGAAATCTGAGTGTTCAGTTGTGTCATCGCTGCTACCACACATTTGGCAATCTGCAGAGTCCTTTATTCCCATTCAACTTAAGTAGGCTCTGAGGTACCTTTGGTCCGTCAGAACTTGCGTCATCTCAAAGGATAACTCACCGAGATTCCTGTTGACCCAGGATGAGATATCCTTGATCAGACGACGCGACGGGTCTAACTCCCATTCTCAGCTATATTCCACTGCGACTGCCAGGCCATCATAAGATCTTCTCGGGCTCCGTATAGGGTATTCATAGGGCAGATTTCTAGATCGCCGAATGGCTTCCCTCTCCTTATCCAGCAGATAGGCAGGTGGAGAGCCCGCAATCACCATAGTTGCTTGACCCGTGACGGTCCTATAGACCGATGCAACATAGAGGCAACCTTGACAAAGAGCAGCGTTTGCCACACAGGAGTTTCTGTTCTGTTTCCAGAGCCCGGCACCAAATCGGGGCTGCGTAGAGTAGCGATGATGACACCGCGCTCTGAAGGATTTTTCTGCAATAAACCCTTGGTTACTGCGATTTATAGCTCCCGAAGGGTGACGTGTTAAGCAAAACCTGACTTCACAAACGATGGGAATCATTGAAATTAATCTTCAACTTATTTTTAAATTATACCTTTACCTATGTTAATTTTTCACTCAAAATTTGCGTTATAAATTTGCTAATAATAATGGGATAGAAGTAAAAGAAATAAAGTGAGTTTAAAATTTAATTTCTGCCGAAATGCATCAAATTTTAACGGAAGTTTTTTGTCTCTCCTCTAGTATTTTCCAACAACGCTCGACTAACTTGTCGACTGTATAATGAACATTCAAGTTTCTTTTTTCGTTGAGATCAAATTATCCATAATTAAGGAATTTACAATTAAACAAAAAAACGAAACGCAAACAGTAAGGTAGACCTCAATAGTTGTTGTTGTCGAATGATAAGAAGACAGACAAAATTGACGCGCATGCGGGATAGCTACAAAGAATTTAGCACGACAGCCAAAACCGCGTTTTCAAGCCCGCTTCAATTGAGAATCGCCTGTATTGAAATCCGAACTACTATTTTTAACTAATAAAATTATTAACTTCAAATAATATTTTTAACAATTTCAAATACCTTTGATATTTGCAACCCTCTAAATTTAATAAATAAACCGAATAAATAAACCAACTATGCACTGTGAATTTAAAATTGATTCAGTTCACATGTCAATCAATATTATAACATTGCTGGGAATTTCCCAGCGATTGAATCAAAGCAATATCAAAAATCATAAATTCAAATCAATATCCCAAACTAAATACACGCTCAACGCAGTTTCATCGCGATGAATAGTCAGGACCTGAGGACATTATTATAGGAAATATCTCTTTCCTTCTCTAACAGGGCATATCCAATCTAACATTCCAATCGAACAGAGCAGCCAACGGCAGCTATCAAAGGCTGATCTAAATAGGGGAAATGATTATTTATCGCCAACAGTGTAGGCTTGGAACGATATGAAATTGGAAAATATAAATCATAATTTCCACCAATTCTGCTTAGATCGTCGTATATTGTTAGCTTTTAGAAGCCAAACGTTTTTTCTAAAGACGACGATATTGTGTATGCTCACCATGAATAGGCAAATAAAAATAAAAGAAATGAGCCAACCTCCAGGTGCAGTATAGAACCAACAAGAGAAGAACAACCAGGGTGGAAGAAGGGAATATGTGCGTGCGTGCTGCAACTGTTCCGCATCGGCGGGTTTATGGAATGATTTTGTGTCCCCGGGCTGTAGTGGTGAGGGAACTAAAGGCACGCACACGCAACGACATGTCATGATGAATTGCACCCACGGTTATATGTCGCATGCGAAAAACCAACATTCAGCAAGCAAAGGTATAAGGTATACATCGCGAACGTGATGAACCCCTAGAAGTGCCTTAAGAGTAGAGTAACCAACAAGAAGTTAGCAGCAAGGAATCCGGAAGCGAATAACTTTGGTCCGATTTAAAATAAGCTGTAAAATCGTTGTTTATATTTTTCAGCTCGGAACTGGTTATTAAATTTAAATAGATTAAACCAGGGATTTCCAAAGTATGTTGGCTTCGGCCCAATATGAGATTGTAAAATAATTAATGAGCACGTGATACGCAATTATTTCCATGACTTTTCTAATCTTATTTGACTAATACCAAAATTATATTAAATGTTATCAAAGTAACGTTTTTATTCGCTGCTTGAAACCCTCATAACCCAACTTTCAATAAACGTTTGTGTTCCTATCAAGGTTCGAAAAAAAGGAAAAGGTGCGGTGAAAGGTACCGCAGAACATCTGCCTCGATTTGTATTGGTTCGTAAGACATTGGGACTTGTTCAACGTTATTAGAACAACGGATGTTAGACATCCAACAAGAAAGTTGGGAAGATACTCTGCTTGAACAGGCTTAAATACAAACAAATCGAAAAGAATAGAAGTGAGATTTGGTGTTGATTAGGGAATCACCGATGGCTATTCGGTGTGAAAGTTTAGCGTTACACGAGAAAAAAAATGAAGAAAAATGAGAAGGAAATGTGGGGAAAATGTGGCATATAGGGCAAACGAATCTGATAATTGTGTGCGAGATTAAGCGCTTTGTTTGGGGATTTTAAGATGATTGTTCGAATTTGTTTCTGATTGTAATTGTAGTTTCCTTTCATTGCATGGTCAATATCAGCATGAAATGAATGGGAAAAGAATAATGGTTTACGTTGTATCTTTTGTGAGGAAAGGAAATTCTAATAAGAAATTCTGTTTTCTTGCAAGAACTAAATTTGCTAGTATGAAACTAATTAAGATTTATATGATATGTAAGTATAAATATTAATTATTTACATTTTGATTCAGATTGAGAAATATACGACAATAAAATCTTTTTTTTAGAAGAGTGCACTGAAATGCGGCTTTTCCGAACGAGCGATGACCTATTATTAAGCTTTATATATTAAGAAGGCTTTTATACATTAAGAAGACAAACATTTTCTAAAACATACGAAAAAGCGAACAATTCTCGTTTGTAAACGGCTCAAATAGTGCTTGCCCAAAATCGCCAGTTCCACTCTTGTGTCGTTACACACTATTTTCAAACGTGTGCACCGAAAAGCGTAGCCGGATCGGTCATCATGGTTCAAATCAACGTTGGGCACTTCTCCGCGGGCTGACATCATCGCATGTTCACTTCAACGTCGGGCTAACCATCGTGAGGGCAGTTCATCGTCAACATTATAAAACATGGACGTTTACTTTAATTATTATAAATTATTGTATTAATGATTATTATTATTAGCTACCAGTTTCTTTTTGAATTTTTGAAATATCTCGTATAGTTTTTGAAATAGGTGTAATTATATTTACCATATGTATTATGAACGCGATGAAATCAAGATGTTAATAACATATTATAAATTTTTTCGTATCAAAGTTGGTATCATTCCAAGCGGAATTTCAAAGCGGAATTGACAATTCCTAGAACAAAGGATGATAAAATCCCAATTACGCCAAAAAAAAAACAGATATTAGGAATAGTTCAAATTCCTTTATTGAGGCTATTGGCATGAATAATGGTATGCGGTTCTACCCGTCCGAGGGTCGAACCGACAAGCCGTGCCTATTACTACCTGCTGTATTGATTGCTTATTATCGAAATAATATTGTTTAAATAAAGAATAATTGGTATGAACGTAATTCCATTGAATGGATTGAAATTCCGCTTGGAATGATACCAAATTTGATATGAAATTGTAAATTACAATGTGTTATTAACATCTTTTCATCGCTTCCATGTAAGGTATTTGGTAAATATAATTACGTGTATTTCAAAAACTATATGAGATATTTCAAAAATTCAAAAAGAATCTGATAGATAATGTAATAATCATTAATACTGTAATTGCACAATTAAAGCAACCATTATTGTTTTATAACTATGACTATGATACGCCATCCCGATGAAATTCTACGACGATAATGAGTACCCACGATGGTCTGCCCGCGAAGATGTGCCCGACGTTGATATGAACGACGATGAACAGCCCTAGACCCGCGAAAAGCAATGCGTTTCGCCGAAAGCGACCGTCAGGAGCTGATTTCAACAAGCTACTAATGAAATGCGTTAAAACCTGTACGTTTGTTTTACTCCTCATAGCCTCGTATTATTCTAATTTTGAAATTCTACGATGATGATGAGTTCCCACGATGGTCTGCCCGCGAAGATGTGCCCGACGTTGATATGAACGACGATGAACAGCCCTAGACCCGCGAAAAGCAATGCGTTTCGCCGAAAGCGACCGTCAGGAGCTGATTTCAACAAGCTACTAATGATATGCGTTAAAACTTGTACGTTTGTTTTAGTCCTCATAGCCTCGTATTATTCTAATTTTATAGATAAAGGGTTGTTGGAGCAAACATGAGTATTGCAATACGTGTACGTTAAAATTGTTAGGAGTTGCGTTCAACAAGCAACTAGTGCAAAAATACACTAACGTACGCACTTTTTTTAGTCGTAATAGTTTCCTATTATTAGGCGTCATGCATTAAGGAGACGTTGGAACAAACTCCCGTCTCTTGAAGGTGCTCAATGGGCGAAACCGGTAGATCCGCAGTATAAAATTGTAAGAAGTACACGTTAAATAAACAAAAATATAAACAAACTTGTATCGTTATACGCTATAAACAATATTGATAAAATTATTTTATAAACTTTTTAGGGTTTTTAGCATTCAACGTAGCTATAAAATTTCCTGTTTTATATTGTTTCAAGAGATATTTGTGCGGTCTGTGAAGCATTCCAAATTTATTTAATTTTACGTAAACATGGGTGTCAGAGAAGTGGACCGCTATTAGACCTAGTCAGGTCACCAGCGGGAAATCCCTAGGGTGCGCCCGAAATAAGTCCAAAATTTTACTGATAAAGGCTTGCTTAAATCGTTTTAAATAATCTGTTGTATTACACCATAAAAAAAGCAGTAAAAGCTATGAAATTTTGGATGTTAACTTTAGTAAATAGAAAAGGCCTTGAACATATCTTTAAGAAATTTTTGTTTTTGTTTTAAAACTATATTTTTAATATAAAATCTTACAATTTAAGATGTTTTGTCTTGATTCGTACAACACTACTTCTAACTTCCTTCTAAATTGCAATTTTGGTGATGTTCCTTTTAGAATTCGGCTTATAAAATTATTTAATCAAACTAACTTTAGCAAACGACTTTTATTAGCACTTTTATTAGATCGCAAAGCATCGTGGTTAATGGCAACTTGTAGCTTCAACCAGCTTTGTACAAACTCGTGTAATCACAGATAAATGCGCTGTATATAACTTCCAAGTAATTAAGCTTGTACGACTTAGGTGTACGACTTAAGTTAATCCTAACCATTAAAACGTTGACTTTATAAACTCCTTTAAATGATCTCGTTTTATATCTTCAGGCTGTATACGATAGGGGTTGGCAACACTTTTTGGACCCATTACCAAATAATTGTTATGCGATCCGCACATGGTAATGTCACTTAAATGGTACTTATATGATATAAGAGAGTACATATTATTAAAATATATAGAAAAATATGCACCACGATGTATCACGCCGGCGGACGGGGTTTGAGTCCTCGAGGCGGGCATTTTGGGTAAAATATTCTTCATACAAAAATCCAATTTCACCGATACACTCACTTCATACTCTACACACTCAACAAATCTACTCAACTTCTACACCACAATCAACTACCCAAATCTAGACACAGTCAACAACAACAACAACAAACAACATACAACAGAACATCAAAATGTGAAAAAACCCAATAATATCATATGTAACACGGCGGAATAACCTTCAAAGGTCGATTGACTATAAAATATATGAAATATTATATGTAGAAAACGTTGACATGCAATAATAATATCAGAAAATTTAACAATTTTCCGGGGAGAATCTAACTTGTGAATCTGGAGAATCTGGACTTGTGTGCTAATGCTCCGCGGGCCTTACAAATATGTACGGAGGGTCACTTGGGGCTTCCAGGTTGCTGACCCCTAGTATACTAAGGTTGTTAAATTAACAATGAGCTCTCCATCCTGCTCTCAGTTGAAACACTATCAAACATTAATAGGTTCTCGGTATCTACTTTCTTAAAGATCCCAGATCCCTGAAGGAAACTTTGGACCTTGGGGTGGAAAGACCATGCGAAAAAAGCCAGCGGGTATTATCTTATTCATTTGCATTACGCGTGTACCAGACGCATTATAATGCCATTTGTTAGGCTCTCCAGACTCTCGCTCGCCTTCTCGCCATCTTTCCAAAGATGCTTCCTTTTGAAAGATGGAAGCAAGTTAGTGGCATCCACAATGAAACTCTCTCATTCTCTACTACTACTGCCTAGGAAAAAACGCAAGTCGTTGGGAGCCTACCGTTCGTTTCTTCACCGGCACGAACGTTTGCTTCATCTAACTGCCATCTCCCCGACATTCGGGATATATTTATGCGTAGCGTTCGTTGCTCCCGAATGCCCTGCTCCTCTCTCTCTCTCTCTCTTTTCCTCTCTGTGTGTCCGTAATGCGTTTAAAGGGTGGCGAAAAAAGCATATCTGCCCGAAGGCATGACGCGTGTGCCCTTGAGCAGCACCCCTTGCTGCTTGCTCTTCCTGCTCTCCTCCAAATTCTATTGCCATCGCATATCCCGGCTAATAGGCCTCCTGACGCACACGCACATGGATGTAGAGGCATATCCGAAAAAAATGTACACAAAACAGACAAGAGGGCATTGCACCCGAAAGTTTCGGGGAGAGTTGGGAGAATCGTGAGTCGGGGCACTCATTGTCACCCTACGCACGCACCTTTTGCTCTAGGATGCTAAGAGTGTTGAGGTGATGGGAGATTGGGTGGAAGAATGGAAGGGAATCCGGAATGTGGGGCGCACGATGCGATGAATAGACGCAACCCTATTAGTGAGTGGCCAAATTTAAACTTGACATTTTTTCCACGACTGATGACAAGCTATTTCGATTTATGTCCATGAGTTTAGTTTAAAAGACAGAAATTTAGTTTAAAGTATCTGGCTGCAACTCGTCCACATTTTTAATACAATTGGGGAGTTTTGAGATTATGGGAGGGTTTGCGAGCTTTGAAATTTGAAGTTATAATTATATTCATTCGAATAAAACATTTTAAGAACATTTTAAGTGAATCATATTCATTATTACATAGTGATTTTCTTTGTTTTACAAGACTGTAATTCCGTAAATATCAACATTATCGCTTGGTGTTATATGGCATTATAGCCCGATAAATTTTAACGTAATGCTATATTTACTTAACTGATATCATTCATTAAGTAATTATTGGGAGTTATAAAATAGGATAGATGATGACAATCTGATGATTTTACAGAGAAAAATTTGTTAACAAATCCATGATATACACATTTTCATAAATATCAATTTGATCCGTACATTTCTTGAAAGACCGTTAAAATAGCTTTAACATGATACTAAATTTGCTCTAGAAATATATTTCATTCCAAATTTATTTAGATGAATGAAATACAACTCTGAATATTTATAGAATTTCTAGATCAGTACAAGACTGTAAAATTATTCTTTGATGTGATGTTATTTCAACTATATCAGAAGTTTTCAAACTTTATAACGGGGCCTCCCTTTCTTTAATATACTTTTTCGCAGAAATATTTTCTTCGGGCCTCTGTTTTCGTAATAATTTAATGTGTCCATAATATCGTGTGCAGTAATTTTCCAATGAGGCATATGTTGCCGTTCAATTACTTGGTTAGTGTTTACGCAGATACGTAAACAAGGAAGCGCAATTACGCTGAAACGATAGTGAACAATGGGTAGTGTAATTCTAAGTTAGAAATCTTTGTATGTAATGTATTATCTTTTATTAATGAATTGAGTAATGTATAGCATGATTGATGTCTAATGTGTTCATTTAGAACTGTATCATCTGTGTGCGAATTTGTATGAATGGGCTATGATGTCGTGGCAATTAGCCAAAAGGTCCTGGCTTCCAAATAAAGTCGTTATCGGGCGGACTCTTGCTACCGCGACGTCATGCACCATTAGCAGTGAAGTAATTTGTATGTATCGGTAGATCTAAAATTAGGAAATACAGGTAGTAGTCATATGGATTTCATCGTGGTCACATCGTACCTTCTTCCATCCTTGCATTCCGCTGTCTTACTACCAGCGTCACGGGCTTGACTTAGTCATTGTCATTGCCCAGTGCAAGAACTTGTGCTCGCGAACCTGCACATCATCTGCAGAGTACTACGCGCTAGACATGTCAGACGATGATGAAATATCGATATATCTCGAAATCGATTTTTCCAGTTTTTCGATATATCGATATAGAAATATCGTCTTGAAAATATCGATTTTATCAATATCGATCAAATCGAAATTCCACAGGAACGCCATCTGTATATGGGTTTACCCAAATATAATAATTACTAATATTGATGGATTAAGATTATTATATAGAACCTAAAATGTGGGAAAATTTCTCAAAATTTTAAAGGTCTCAGAATACTTCTCAGAGATTGCGTCAATGACATGTCAAAACGATATCAAACATATCGATACCGATATTTCGATATTACTGAAAATTAAATTATCGATTAATATCGACATATTGGGGCCGATATATCGATATTTATTAATATCGATATTTTTTGACATGTCTGCTACGCAAATTGAGCATACAGCTAGTAGGAACTTGGGTAGGGACTTATCGCAGGGTTTTAGGAATAAAATAAGGCAACACGAGCATAACTATGTGATTCCTATTCCTCGGCGTGCATTTATTGCCCTTCACTTTCTTGTTCTCAATTATCACACTTGTTAAGTACGAAGATTATCCAAATCGAGCATTTCCTGGTTCTTCTGATTCCTCCAAAGCATCCCTTCATTTTTTATTCTAGCTATGGAAGGTCTAATCGCTCTTATTTAGGCATAAAATAAGCCAATTCAAAAATTTTTGCTGGTTCCGATTTTTCGGTAGGTATTTTGACCTTCGAATTCTGGTTTCTGATATTAAATGACTTCATATCCGCATTTTCTTAGATATTAAAATCATTGAGATCATGCGTCATGCGTGATTCTGATTTCTCTGAAGCATGTGTTGCCATTCAATTACTTGCTTCAACTATTAAGGAACTTCTCGCACCGATTTAGGTATAAAATGCGTTAGCTCGTTCATTTCTGTGGTTTTGATTCCTCTGAAGCATGTATTTCCCTTCAATTTCTTGGCCTAGCTATGATTTACAAATTCTCGCGTCTCAGTTTGGAAACATCTGATCTATATAATCCAATTGCACCATTTTTTAAACCTTTTGTTCAACTTTTATAAAAATCATAATCGATCAGAAAAAAAAACTTAAAGAAAAGGTATAAGAATACATATAATTTTACCTACTGAAGACTTCTTTAAATATCGATAAACTTCTGAACATTTATACAACCTCTCCATCTCTTCGTAACTTCGGTTGTTGTTTTGGCAACGCTTGTTTAACTATTCAATTTCATTTTGGACAAATACTTCTCTTTTTTCCTTCTCATACATTCTCCTAGCCGTGCGCCTGTTTATATTTCAGGATTCACTTTTCTTGGGATTTGGACGTCCGTGGGTCGGGTTGGTCTGGTTTTGTTGGAATGTAGCTCCTTGACCCAGTGAGCGATGCGCGACACGTCCATTCTTTCCACATGACCTATCCATTGTCTTCGCCGTTCTCTCGTCCATCTCACTATGGCCTGAATCTTCAGGTCTTCTCTGATGGATTTACTTGTCATTCGATCCTTTCATGTGACATTTCGGATTGCACGGAGTGTGTACATAAAAGTTATTACTACCTAGAAACTATCAGGAAACATTCTCTAACATTGAATGCCCATTTAAATAGGAAGTAACCTTTATTGGCATTACATCGTACCTTTCAGAATTCAAGTATACATTACACTTTAAAATATAACTAAACATTAAACACACTTATTAAATTAAATGAAAACAATAACAAAACCAACTTAATGAGAAAAAGAAAGAAAAAATACTACATTCCTTCTCGACACCGTCCTATGGGGTTGCCATTTAAATAATGATTTTCCACTAAAAGCGAGTTTATAAATCCTATACATCTCCACTGTAAAGCTGTTAATAAAGCAATAATCCGACGTGCACACATCATATAAAACTCTGTACGAATGCATTTGGCGATTGTGACGATAATAACTGTCAGACAGATCAAACAGAAGACATCAAGTGCCATTATCTCGGCAAACTTTACGAGCGTACACACACGCAAAAGAGCTTTTCATTTCCCCATGTATTCATTCGCTACCGCTACCGCCAATTCCAAAGACCTCTTTCCCTGTTCGGTAGCTATATGCATACCACATATATGCACAATACCACACATTTCCAAAGTGTGAGTGTCGGTTTTGGGTCGTTGGGTTATTGTTGGCAATTTTGCCGCAGACAGGGAGCGTGTCGAGTCCGCGCCATTGAGCATTACTCAGCAATATGTACGTGTATGTGACACCTTCAGGAAGGCCGGGAAATATAGGTTGCCCTCAATTCGTAATAGGGCCATTCCTTCGTTGGCGTTTGCACCCTACTCACCTAAACTGACACGCTAATAAAAACTACAGCCAATAAAAACGCATAACTTCTGTGTTTTGCGCAATAATACCAAGTTGTTGCCGCCATTCGAAATTCTATTAATTACGTCGGTCGCATATGTTTGCGGCACTTTGTGGCCATGCCATTGATCCTTCTGCGAACGCGGACGAACACAGGCGCACTTCCTGTTTACGAGTGACGCGCAATTTACGATTATGTTTTGCGATGTGTGTCGCGTCTGTCTTGGATTATTCATTGCATTTCGTGGAATTTGCGTCTAATCGAAGAGCGCCTGTTTCGGCCCACTCGCCTTTATAACTGATTATCTGATTTACGAAGAAAATATTTATCGTTGGTTTTGTGGACAAAGTTTTCTTTTATCTTTTTTATTTGTGTGTAACCTTTGTCGAAATGTTTGCCTTTGACAAGTTTATCTTTGACGCTGTTTATTTTGAAATAGAGATTTTTGTAGAAAATCTGTAAAGGTTTACAAATATTTATTTATATTCTTATTTTTATTGATTCACAATATCGGAATTTTTCGACTACTTCTGAAATTTTATTTAAAATATCTTAAGAGACGCTAGTGTTAAGATATTAACGAGGTCTAGAATAATTAAGTATATATATTGAATATGTACAACAAGCGGAAGTATATACAGTATATTCGTGTAACTACTTGACTGTATGCTACGAAGGATTTAGCGGCTCTGCTCTCACGGCGACTGGCAATCCTTCCGGCGCTGCGCGGACATCCTTCGCCCATGATCCGCTGAGGATCGCTCGCCATCCTCCTCAGCCATATAACAACAGCTAGCATAAAATCACCGAACGATATTGCCATAATAAAAATATATACAAACATTGCAAAAGTAATACTATAAAAGTTTCTGCTTTAACAAAATAAGAAAGAAATATATGTTTACATAGGAATTTGGCAATTTAGTGTGAAGTTGAATTTCATATATGGGAGCAAATACTTTGCAATATTTTTTTTTCTACCTCATTCACATAACTACTATCATACAGTCTTATTTGAACGACCCCGGACCCATTGACATATCAAAGAAGAGCATGTAATCGCCGGTCGCCGGTTCAAACCCGGTCGGGGGCTTCAAATTTTCTCTTTTCGTGTTAAATTTTAATTTCAATTAATTAATTTCTTTGTAAAGTCATTAATTGTACTAAATGATTACATTTTCTTCTTTGATATATCACTACCTACCTAGTCTGGGATCGTTCAAATAAGACTGTATGATAGTAGTTGTGTGAATGAGCTCGGAAAAAATTATTGCAAAGTACTTGCTCTCATATAAGAAAGAAATAGTTGGGATTGTTGCTCTATTAGAAATGTGGCACGTATTTCTAAATTGGGTTAGTATAATTATTTGAATGGAAATTACATTGCAATGTGCTAATTATAGTACCACATGGAATTTACAGGTGCAATCACATTCGCGGATAAATGTTGTTTTAATATATTTTCAAAATAATTCTGCCTTCAAATGTTGTTACGAAATTTGTGTGTATTTCTTATGAAAGCATTCATTTTAAATTGTATGGATCAGTTTTCGTCATTGTAGCGCTATATGACCTTGGAAAATCAAATAAATGATGACGGGTTCGATTCCCTGCGGATCTTGAGCAAAATTCTGATTCTTCAAATTCTTCTGATCAACAGTATTAAGTTTTAACCATAAAATTCGTAAGTCGCGTAACTAATGTCAGAAAATGACATATTTTCAAATTTTCCAATTATCTAATTATAAGGTATTTTGCCTGAATTTATTAAACATTTATCGCATAATATTTTTTCAAGCCATACAATTTACACATACATCTTATGAGTTCATTTTGAATTGCTTGCTAATTTTCAGTCCCTTAGTCGATTTAGTCAATTTTGGTCTTTCAGTATATGAATTTTTAACAATTTTAGTCTGTATTTTCATAGAAAATCAAATAAATTATGATATGAGCATCACGTTAACATGATTCCGGACATAATTCATTTAATGGGTAGAATGCAACGTCGTATAATCAAAGAACGTTTACAATTTTGCAAAATTATTGATATTCCTGAATAGTTCCTCCCCCAGATCGAATTGTAATCAATAGCCATTTGTCTTAAATATATTTCAAGTTAGGCATGTCAGACGATGATCAAATATAGATATTTGTCGAAATCGATACTTCCAATTTTTCGATATATCAATATCGAAATATCGTCTTGAAAATATCGAAATTATCAATTTCGAACAAGCCTCATAATTAATTACAATTCCTAACAATCTAACAGTGATCATTGATTTACTTGTAATCTCGGACTCATGCAGCGGCTAGAGGGGTGTTACTAGCCTATATTCGTGATAAGAATAATGATGTCCAAACTGAGAATAATTTATATTTTCGTGTTTTTGATAAATGAAAGAAATGTTGATATTTATATTAAATAATAGTCAATATTTATATTAATGATTTTAAATTTTCATGTTATGTTATGCTATTGCATTAACTAATTATCGATTTTGTGAAAAAATCGCTATAAATATCAATATGTATAATAATCTGCACACATAGTGACCCCTATGAGTCTTTGCTAGAATTCACCGTTTAACAGTGGTTGGTTTAATTTTAAATCATGTTATGCCGATGGCGGTTACATCAATGACATGTCAAAACGATATCAAAAAATTCGCTACCGATATATCGATATTGTGGAAAATGAAATTATCGATAAATATCGAAATTTTGAGGCTGATATATCGATAATTATCAATATCGATATTTTTTTGACATGTTTATTTCAAGTATTTCTTTTATTATATTTGTTATGAAAGTAATCATGTTGAATTATGTGCTAATTTACTGAACCCTAAGCGATTAGCGCTTAGGGTTCAGTAATTTTAGCCTTTCCGTCCATGAGTTTTTATCAATGTTGGTCGGTATTTCCGTAAAAAAAAAATGAAATAAAACCGCCGCGCCGTGATCTTACAAAGAGCTTGTCTCAATTGTCCAACGCGAAATTGAAAGAAATAACTTGTGAATGAAATTTACAAGTAGCTGGGTGACACGTTGGCGTATCACGCCAGCGGACGAGGTTCAAGTCCACGCCCACTCAACTTCAAACACAACATTCAACTTCACACATCACTCTACTGACACCTGCAATTCACTCCGAGAACTACTTTCAATCACAACAACAACATATACATCAACAACTCACACCAGCCAACAAACAAATGTATAAACGCAAAACATACTTGTAAATAACTACATACAAAAAACATACAAATAAAAATAAAAAACATATCCATGTCGGAAAGACCCACAGAGGTCGATAGACATTAAAATATGTGATATTATTATTTTATTATTTTGACGATGAAAATTTCCATTTTACACGCTTAAAAATTTACATTTCTTAAGAATGAAAACATAAAAGAAGAAGAAGAAGAAAAGAAGAAAATATAAAATGTTTCTAATCAAACGAACATTACCTATATTTGAGTGCAGCATGGCATATAAATCTTTAAGTTTAAAGAACGAGTTTGTCTCTACAAACTTCGAAAGTGCATGCATTATTTATTTATTTGGTTGATTCTGTTTTCGGGCGTTGTTTACGTGTTTTTCGGAAATGCCATCAGCATTACTCGTCCGCCCAAAGTCTCTGCTCGCAACAATGTCTGCAAAATTTACGGAAACATTCTCTTTGCAACGACTATTCTTAGCAATACCCTTCACGTCTGACACATGTACACACATATTATACACATGTCGTACACATTTTTATTTCGGCTATTTGTTCTTATGCGACTGCAAATCGCTTAAATTCTCGAATTTTGCTTACGTGACTGCCGGCACGAGCTGGTTGCGCGTGTGAGAGTTTGTGGCTGTCGCAACTGCCGAAACTACCGAAAAATAACCGTGTCCCAAAACCAAAAATGCACAATGCACTTTTATTGTTTCGTGCGCTTGGACGATAAAATCCCTGCACGAAATTTGAATACAAATGCGATTATAACACGTTCGAAACCATTTTCCAGCGCGGTGCAGTGCCGTACACGCAGTACACGCTCACGCGTCTCGCAATGGTTTTTCGGTGCGCTGTGGCTGCCGGTGAAGTTTTTAATGTGCTTGTGTTATATGTGTGCGGCTGTCTTTTAATGGCCATCGCAATCGCATTTAATGTCCGCACGTTCCCGGAGTTTTCAATTTTCGGCGAGCTCGCCTGCAATTGCAGATTGTATCTGACGCATGATGGATTGTTACGATCTGAGAAGTTACAAACTGTGATTCTATTGCTAGTATTTCCATTTCAATGTTTTAATGTTATGAGAAATGTTATAAGAAACATCAAAATTGATATCATCATAATTTTCGTAGATTTGCATAGTTAAAATTTCAACTAGAGTTATTAGCAACTGTTTGCGTTTTTCTGGGCATTTCCAGGCATAAATTCCGGTTAAAAACGCTTCTTAATGAATTGCCAAACTATTCAAGAATATTTTCTCAAAATTTCAAGTCGGCAGCTGCAGTTTTCACGAAGTTGTAGCTATAGAAGTTATGAGCCTATGTGTTCTTTAATATTCTTACTTTAGACAACTTTCAGACTAAGAGCGTCGCTTTGATTCAGCATTGTCTGACCAATATATTTAAAAGCAGACGACGCAACTCGAAGAACAACCTATCTTTTTTTAATACATTGGTCAGACAACACGAACCACGAAGAGAAGTGACTACTGTGGGAGCACGTTTGATTAAGAATGATTAAGAAAATTCTACTGACCTGATTTGGCTGCATGACGACTCATTATAAAGAAAATTAAATACTTTTGAATACGACGACAATGTTTGATTGAAAAATTATGTATTTACAAACTGTTTCCTATTTTAAGTCGATTTATATGCGGAATAGACTTTAAATTTAAATTATATACAAATTTGCAATTTTTTGATTGTTTTGTAAACTTTGCAAGCGTTCTTATTTTCGATAAATAAAGGAATAAGGAATAATATAGGAATAAATAAGGAATAAGGAAAATAAAGGACGCCAGAGTGTTGGATGCTGAGCAATTAAAATAAAGAGGCCATAATACTTGACACCAATTTTAAACATAAATATCGATTGTTGGATGCGAACAATTACACTGTGTTTATGAATTATGCTTTAAATTGTCATCAAAAATTCAAAGTGTTTAGAGTTATAGTACCTGACAAAATCGTGAAAATTGTGTATTTTTTATTCTGGTAAATATAGTAAACAAATATAGTAAACTCTGACTATCAATATTTTACAGAGTTCAACTTAATCACGTGTTTGGAACCTGATAGAAGATACTTGTTTTGTTATTTTTTTAAGTAGTACTTAGTATCCGGTCATTGTCAACGACACTTCCAATGCATTGAAACCGTAATCGCGCATAATTGGCTGGAAAATGTTGTGAACTTTGACTACAAAATTGAAAATCGAACAACAGATTAATTGAAACTTCTGTTAGTATTATACTAATTGATGTAAGTCACAAAATTTAATGATAGCGAAATAAGCGAGGCTGAAGGTGAGTTTTTTTACATCAAAGCTTTAAAAATCTCCCTGAAAGGGAGCTTAGTTCCTAAGAAAAATGTGTAGGTAATCAAAGTATAATCATTTCATGGGGAAATATACGTCCCCATTCCGCCTAATCTAGTTATCGTGGTTATGGTCTCAGCGTTTGGCTGCGATAACGGAAACCGTGGATTTCAAGGCCTCGCATTAAGTAAAGGTAACCTCTACATGCATTGAAGTCGACTGATATGACTACGTTTAGTCGTAAAATTGGAAATCGCAAAAAATACATGTACTACTTATACTTATTAGAATTCATAATAGTTCCTGCGAACTTGCATGTTCTGAACGATGTTTTAAAATACATTATAACAATATTACAATTTTGCTATTAGTCTTACAAGTTCCCCACTGAATGATTGTAAATATATGCTCCCCTCCCCTCCTGTTCCTTTGTTAATGCTCCTCACTTTTGGTAACTAATATGAACAACGTTTGTCCAAAATTAAAGATCCGCTTGTTTCCAAGGAGACAAAAAAATCTGTACGAGTTGCTATAAAATCGACAAAACTTGGAAGTTGGAGAAAGATCTGCGCTCAGACCACTTACCAAGATACGACATCCCAATAACCCATTACACAATATTTCCAACCAAAATCTGTACGATAAAACGAAAATCCTCCCTATAGAATACAGACAAAAAGAACTTATATACAAATGTGTAAATAAAAATCCGGACTTTCTAAATTGTATAATGCGATTCTCTATAATTACCCCGCCCAACCTAAGAACAAAAGAGACGAATGTACCATTACTTTCTTATTTATGTAGCATAAAGAATCACCAATAATGATTTATATGACCATAATGTTTTATATTAACTTGTGTTATTATGTGAATTATAATTAATTTAGTAAAGCAAAGGCTGAAGGACCTCTGGTCGATGGCCATGCATGGGAAACTTATGTTAAATATATGTATATATCGACAAAACTTGCAAATTCACAAAGTTCCGGTAGGGGGACCCTACCAAAATATTTCATTCCGTTTCCGCATTAGACAAATTTCGAATACTTCAGGTCAATGAAGGTCAATGAAAACTATATAAGTCATGTAAACCAACGGGCCTGAAAAATGTTAAGGTGTAGGCTGGATTCCGTTTACGGAAGGTCCTGTATACGACAGGTGTCCTTGAATAACTGTCACTGAATAATAATCAAGAATGCTGAAATCATATTTTACATGTTATCATAATGGCGCATCCGATTAGAAGGATGCGAACTTCCTTTCGTTACATATGTACCATTACCTGATAAACAACATGAATATATCTAATTCAAAGCAGTACGATCGGCAATATTTATACAAATTCGGCAATGTTTACAAATGAACAACACTTTGTCATGTCATTTTAAACTTGCAAAACTTATTAAGTTATTAGTCTATTATTAATATATTTGCCAATAAATATCCCAACAGATGAACAGCTTTCCAGGTCTAGAAGCTCTAGCGTTTCAGTCCATTGTTGAGAAAAGGGCGCGGTAAATACGCACGCATGCCATATGCGTGCGTATTTATATTTTCTGGATGGCGAACGCAGACGACGTGATATATTTCCGTGTGGGGAGATTTATTAGATTTTCGGCGGCCGGCTGGCGCTCTTTGACCGGCGCGGATGAGTTATAGCGCGTACACGTATCTATCATTGCTAATATCTAACGACGCACTCTGTGGGGCTCGGTGCGTGCATATATGCCAACCACCATATCGTGCGTGTGTATGTTGTGTTTGGGGACGCTGGCGATACGTTGACCCCGTATCCCGAGCATCGCCCAAGGTGGTGGTGGTGTGTGTTTTTAATACGTGCCGCACGTCTCGTCGACGCCCGGCGACGACGATGGGGACGGGGACGTCTCTCGGTGAACTAGTGAGACTGCAGCAGAGGGGTCGACAAAATGTGCGTGGATGCTGGCTGAGGTGTGCCAGACGACAGCCCAAGGACGTGCGGGGACCAACGGTGAAACCCCAGTCAGTCTGGATCAAAATCCAGATGCTGTGCAAATATTCGTCTCAACTAAAAAATTCAGTTCACTTCATGTGTTTTTGATATCGAGAATATCTCAATGCGAACAACTACTAAAGTGGTAAGAGCGTCAAAAGGATATTCCGATGCATTTTTTGAAAATATCTGCTATTCCAATATGGCAATTATAGTCGCGGTTTTTAAAAACATTAATTTATTTCCCGGTGTTGCAGATTTAACTGGATCTCCTTAAGTTTCTTGAATTAACCGATGTGTTAAGTACAACTCACCATTACGTCTCTGTTCACAACGTACACGATTTCTAACACCACAACGTCTTTATTGAAACAAAATGAACAACTTAACAAACACTCGCCAAAACTCACCAGAGGAAAATAGGCCGAATCGGGCGCGAACCACGGAGCGCTCCCTCCCCATTGCTGCTGAGCGCATTCCCGACATCTTAAGCATATTGGCGCAGCAAGCAACCCCTATCTTAGGCAACCAACTCAACAATATTCGTACATGCTGTTAAATTCTTCTAAATCTCGCTTCTAAAGGATTCTATTAGTATATCATATGGAATATAAATGGAAGTACAAGTATACAAATGAAATATTTTTGTAGTTTTTTTTATTGACCAATAAGTAGTAAATACATAAAACATATGTTAATATTCACCCCACGCGAAACTATCAGTTTTGGCATATCGGATGGTTACTTTGCGTTGCATTAAATTGTGATACCCCTTGTTTCTATTGTTAATTGTTCTTCCTTGCCCTTTTCAATTAATATTTCTTTTATATAAAAAATCACGACGTTCCAATGTATTTCTTGTTCTAAAATGAGCGCTATGATATCCTCCACAATTAGCGTTTTCTTTAGCACATTTTCAGGTGATAGCTTCTTGGATTTCCACCTCATACCCGAGAAGAAGGTGTGTTCAGCAGTATCGGTTTTTCCGCATTAGAAGCATTTGGGGGTTGCTTTCTTTCCAATGCGGTATAGGTACTCCCCGAAACACCCATGTCCCGAGAGGAATTAAGATAGCCAGTAGTTGGTTTCCCCATGTTTCCTGCCGATCTAGATACGAGGGATAAGCTTCCTTGTCCATTTGTCACTGGTGCTCTCCTCCCATTGGGTTTGCCATTTGTAGGTTTGTTTCTTCAGAATTTTCATAATAACAAGATAGAAATATGACCTATAAGAAGATAGCATCAAATTAGTATTTAGGTACTGTATAGGGACATACATAATTCAGTTCAATGCGAGTTATGTTATAGTACTGAGCGTATCAAAAATATATCGATATCAGTAGTTTATCAATATTCTGGTGTCGAAAAATATCGATATATCTCATATCTAGAATTTCGATTTGTTTCTGGAATGTTACCAAATTTGACAAGCTTGCAGTGGGATGCTACCCAGGGGGCAAGCTACCCTTATTGACTCACCATGAACCAAGTCTCTTTTTGTATATTTCTGAGCATACACGAGTCATCTAATTCTGAAGATCTATCATATCGCGATCGGTTGGTAGATCACGATCGACGGGTTGAGCAGCCCTACCATATATCCTTCTACACCAGGGTTGAGCAACCTTTTTTATCGGCGGGCCAATAAGATTATTTTGCCGGGCAACATGCAATATAACATTTAACATGTGGCACATATGGAGGGTCACCCTTGGATCATTCGAAGCTCGCGGGCAGCACAAAAATATCTTCGCGGATCGCATAAGTAGAACAGGGATGAGCCTGCTGAACATAGCTCATCCCTATTCCTCACCATTACATTAAAAATATAAATATTATAAATATAAAAAAAGTTACTCGGAAAGACCTCGATGGTCGATAGAGAATAAAATATATGAATTATTATTAAAAAAGTTATATAAATAAATAAAGTATAATAAATAAATGAAATAAGGATTAATCTATCCCAATATTACTCCTTATACTTCATATATATACTTCACTCTCTCCGAGTGAAGATAATTAGGGTTATACTCTGTTAGGGTTAGTTTGATATCACAGAGACTGGAAACAAATAGGTTCAACTTTGATCTTTCACTGAAATGAAAGAAAGTCAAATAACTTCGAGTAAATCCGTTGAACACCAGGCTTATATTTTATATACATTTCTTTGCTCCCTTTTTCAACCCCTAAAGAATAAAAGGATTTGCAAGATCTATAGCAATGTTGAATCCTGAAGGGATGTCAGAACTATGAATGGTTTATCAAATATGTACACATCACGAATATTATATCCTTCTTTTTTTGCGCTAAACTTCTTATTTTCAGATGTTATTATCGTGGTATTCATAGTCATTCTCTGACAAACCCAAAACTACGAACTTGATATAGATAACAATGAGTTTTAACGAGATTTAAAGGCCTGAAAAGACCTGAGAAGACGCGTTTATCGTGCGATTTTATTGCGCACTTAGATTGCAGATTTCTAAGCAAACATGATAAAACAAGCCCTGATAATACAAAAATTTGCAACTTGATAGTGACAATATAGTGATTCTTACTCATAGGGGACGACAAAGAGCGTATACTTAAAACGTAAAAAATGAAAGAAAAAAAAAAGGAAAAGGAAAGAGTTGAGTAATTAACGAAATTCAGCGGTGCAAAAATCACAAATTCACAATAAAATAATGCGTGGCAAGTAACACAGAAACGACTATGAATACCGAGGTTAAAGACCTCAACGATTCCTAAAATCTGCATAATTTCCTTAAATAATTCGTTCCAATAACATGTCTGCAAACAATTAGCAAGAAGACAAGTATAATTGTATGATTAGCGAGCGGTTCGTGGAAGAATGCCCTGTAATTTTCCAATGAATGAGAGGTGCCGAAACTTGAAAATCGCCAGAAATGTTTTGATACTTTTTGTTTAAACGGCGGCATTTCCCCTGTGCTCAAAGCGACACGAGGCGCCATCGCCACTCGTTTATTTTTATTTTTTTTTTTTCGCTTGGGGTTAAATTATAGCGTCCACTCTCGTTACGTGCAAACATGCAAAATTATTAAATCGTTTCTCGGACTTTCGGAATGGCTATGCCCGAGGGGGGTGGTCGGGCTTGCACCCAATTTCGAGCAAGGTATTTGAACGGTATAAAAACAGAAAAGGGCTCGAGTGGGTTGCACGAAGGAAAAACAACAGAGACATAAAACTGAATGAACGCACACGGGGTCGCCGCGTGTGTTCGTTTTTTTTGGTAGATTGTTGTTCCCTCGTCTACCTGAGCCAAGGGGCCAAGGTGCTTCATCGTTCGGTCATCGGAAAACCAACATGAATATCGTTCGACGCCGCCGACATTCACATTGATTGTTGAATGTTTTGTAAAGAAATGAAGTGGACGGTGTGAAGGGGAGGAGAAGATCTATCAGATCCGTCCTAAGGTAGCACCACTTATCTTTACCATTTTGGATTGGATTGGGTAGAAGGTATCAAGTCCGAACCTGTTTAGCCATCTATTAATACGAGTTCCATTTTCAAATCATTGAGATAGAGTGAAGATGTTGAATAGATGTGATGAAGTTTTTTTTTTCAACGGAATGATGTGTTCTTTTGATGGAAGTTTGACTTTGGCCTTAGATCATTATTTGTCGGTGTTCATGGTTCTAAAGACTTTGACTCTCATTGTCTTGTTTTCTTTTTCCTTCAAGAAGATTACTTTCTAGGGTTTCAAAAGGGACTGTTCAGGTATTCATAGGTATTCATAGTCATTGTCTGAAAAGATCAATTTTCTTGGTTCCTGCATGAATTTGAAGACCATTCAGATTTTGAAATCGTAATTCATTATTCCAAACGGAAAGTTACTGGAATTTAAGTATGCTAATACTAAAAAATTTCCCTGTATTCACAAATTTATTTGTGGAAACATTCTAGCATTCTAGGTATTTCCATGTTACTGAAGTTACAGAATTAGTTTTAAATTTGAAAAGTAAGAGGTTCTATAAATAGTTTCCGCGGATAAAAATATTAGTATATAGGTTATTTTTGGGCGTTTCTAGCCATTCCTTGAGAACTTGAGAAAAAAATGAAAGATCAGGAATTATATTCGGCACCATACTTCTCAAATCAAATAGCGGTCGGCAACCAAGAGCTCATCAGAAAGAGGGTGCTCTCAGAAGTAGATTGATACTAAATTTATTAGATTGCCTCCGGAATTGACCCAGTTAGGGCCATTTCCATTGATGTTTTCCATAAATAAATATAAAATACAATCACTTATTGCATAAAAAGATATCTCGCCGCAATGATATCGGGCCACAAATGATATCATCAGAAAGAGGGTGCTCTCAGGAGTAGATTGATACTAAATTTATTAGATTGCCTCCGGAATTGACCCAGTTAGGACCATTTCCATTGATGTTTTCCATAAATAAATATAAAATACAATCACTTATTGCATAAAAAGATATCTCGCCCCAATGAGATCGGGCTACAATTGATATCGTCAGAAAGAGGGTGCTCTCAGGAGAAGATTGGTACCAAATTTATTAGATTGCCGCCGGAATTGATCCAGTTAGGACCACTTTCATCGATGTTTTCCATAAATAAATATAAAATACAATCACTTATTGCATAAAAAGATATCTCACTCCAATGAGATCGGGCCACAAATGATATCATCAAAAATAGGGCGCTCTCAGGAGTAGATTGACACCAAATTTATTAGATTGCCGCTGCCTAAATGTGTGTATTTGGGACCATTTTATTGGCTTAGTTTTAATAATTTATTTATATATCGCAAAAAAATGCAAAAGAAGTTATTTTGCATGCGTATAAACGAAATGTATATAGTGTCACCTTAAAAATGTTGAATTGTGAGCAAAAATGGGAATAGTGGAAATTCAATTTACGGTAATTTAAACAGCATTTCCTGTCTTTTGCAATAAATGTTGTCAAATTAAAACGGCCAGTATATTAATACTAATGATCATAATGATGCAACTCTTAGGTAGTTTTTAATAGCATATTACATTATTACATATTACAATCGAAAAATTATATATGTTTTACATAGAATTCAAGGAAAAGACTTATAATGGGCAAAACCACTAATTTCAGCCACTGTGCGCCGGTCTTCTTGAGTGCGAGTTACTAATATCAAGTGTACCACTTTGGTTCAGAGAGGCCTTCCTTCAAAGGTCAAAAATTCTACATTGTGGACTGTCACTCGAACGATCTTTTATATTCTACAGATTCTTACCCACACTCAAAACGTTTTCAGACCCCCCTCCCATCCTCACCGGGCTATCCTCTGAATCTGGCTATCCTCTGTATTTATGTATTCATAGACATTCCCTAAGAACTCTTAAAGATTCGTCTATGACAATATTGATGAATACTATAACACGTAAGACCTTCGAGATCACTTCTAGAAGAATAGTGAAAATGAAGAAAAATTATCCCATGTCTCATGGGTCCAAGAGGTGATCATACACAACGTTTCGTATCTCCAAACGATAATGAGTTTTTTAACAACTATTGAAAACAAAGTAGTTAGAGTACTTAGAAAGTACTGTCTGAAGATTTTCGATAGCCACTGATAGTCTTTGGTAATTTAAAATGTATTAAAACGTTTATAAATTGAACTTTTTGATCTTTTCTTGAACTGACTTAACTTCCATCACCTCTACAAGTCTGAAACCATCAACCCTCATAAAACCAGGCAATTTTACATACCTTAATGAGCCATTACGTATAATTTTACGACCCGTAATCCAATGAGAGCTCGAAAATACAAGCCAACGACCCTGGTGCTTTGTTTTTGTGGCATCTTTATTTTCGTTGTCTTTCAAGTTAACATTCCACATCCTTTCCTCCATCTTCCACACATTCCTCTCCCTTTCTTTCTTCTTCAACACTACCTCCTCCTAGCCACCACATTTCCAACCTTAGAAGAAAAGTCTTTCTTAAAGGTTATCTAACACTCGGACATGTGTTTTCCTCGTCGTATTAATCAATTACAAAAATTTATTACCAGAGAAAAAAAACTAAAGCAAGTGTTATGACTTACATTGTTGTCCAGAGCAAGATTTACAGTTCTTTATTGCCGCGTAGAGTGAGTGGAGTGGCGATGAGCGTTCATTGTTAATTCAAAATTTACGACCAATTCGCAGGTTTGGACATTACTTTATCAATCTCCCCTTCATGTTGCATAGGGATCAGCGCATGAGTATTATCCTTGCACCCCGTAAAACTTATCCGCAATGAGCGGGCACGCACACAAACACACATACACACACACACTCTTCCCCTAGGGAACCAAGGGGGTGGGGTTCGCACTTGACACAGGTAGAACAGGCAGCTAAATGAAAAAAAAAGAACTTTTTATTTCGCTACGTTTTACGACCAAACAAGATCATTTTTCGCTCGGTAAATTCCGATTGCAAATCTTTTTTTCAGTTCTGGCACCAGCATAAGGGGAGAACAAAAGAAACCTGAACAAAAACAAGTCATAAAAATAACAAAAATCACAGCTTTGATTCTGATTATTCTGATCTGTCGACTTTGTTATTCATTTCCAGTCTACATGTAAGTGCTCCTAAATTATACAACTCATCCCTTTTCGAAATAAAACCTATTCAATTCGCAATAAAAACATTGCATTTTGTAAAATCTACCACTGAAGGGTCCCGAATAAATTTTGTGTATTTTATTGTAATCGTAATTTATTCTTACTTTTATGGGTTATATTTTCTCTGGGATTTTTACGGTCTTAGCAAATTTTAAGACTTACTCTAAAATCTACCACTGAAGGGTCCCGAATAAATTTTGTGTATTTTATTGTAATCGTAATTTATTCTTACTTTTATGGGTTATATTTTCTCTGGGATTTTTACGGTCTTAGCAAATTTTAAGACTTACTCTGGAAATAAACGGTTTTCACTTGTAAAGTTTTTGAAGGCATTTTTAAAGGCCCGGCCACATCTACAGCGTCGTGTACGTCTTGATTACACAATTACACAGAACATGATTGCATAAGAAGGTACAGGAAGGCGTTTAAATTGCGCGATTTTATTACACATATAGATATCGAAGTTATAAGCAAACTAACGTGATAAAAAACGATTCATGTTGACGTCTTGAGTTGACGTCGCCGCCGGACCGAGAATTACTCAAACTGCATGTATTTTTTCAAGACTCGGCCAGAGCCGAGTTTCGTGCTTTTCGACTTCTGATCGCTAAATCGCGTTAGATTTATCAGCTGCCATCGAAACATATAATACAAATTCGATAACCAAACCGCGCGAATCCAGTGTGTTTAAAAAGCAATTTCAGCAAAACATGGCCGGATAAAATATGAATTAGCAACTTCCCTGTGTAGGTGGTTCCTACTCATGGGGGACGAAAAAGAATTTATGATAAACTTGATGATGAGAAAGAAACGAAACAAAAGTAATGAACCATACGCAAAATACATCAAAGGAAAATTGTCCGATTTTTGTAATTTGTAAAATCGAATCCCCGCTTGCGGCTTCTGATGTGTCAGGTAAACCGATCTGCATTTAACTCTATGTATTACAAAGCTAACACGCGCGCCAAGCTACTCAGTCTGCACGCAGCGTAAACCCCCAATATTGAAGAAAAAAACTTGTAAATGTGATCTCTAAACTGGAAACTTTTACGCTATTCATGTTTTCATCGCGTCGGGGAGGAAACACTTTATCAAATTTCATTGCGTCATGTATCCGATTTCTGTAAATGGGGCGTTCAAATTGTATTTTTCAGTTCCCAGTATTCCTCGGCAAGTTTTCAGCCCTCAAACGCCGAAAAAAGAGCGCTGAACAACTTCTTTTCCTATTCCACCCTCATGCATTAAAAAAGAAGTAGTTTTTGAGTTTCAATTCTGAACCGACAGTGAAAGAAAACTATTTTTGGAGGGCGCTTGTCGGCTTTCGGTCCGTTTCTAATGATGGATAACAAAATAATTGATTACGTACAAGGCAGTTCGGTTGAGTCTGTGCGTTTTCTTGGAATTTTTTAATGATACTTTTTGTGTCTTTGTTTGAGGCTTTCTCCTTCCAAACAACGGAGCACACACGGTTTGAAAGGAAAGCGAAGCCTCTCCCGTTGTTACTTGTGTACTGTGAAATATTCTGAAAGCCTCGTGAGAAAGTTGGAAAAAACCTGCAGATTGTTGCAATTAGTTGAATCGACAAAACGAACAAGCGAAACTATTGTTGGCACAGTGTGCCTTGTTGTTTTGTCACTCGGAAAATACTACGCCTCCCAACAGCTAAAGGTATCAAATTCTAGTTAGCTGCTAGCTAGTGGCACTTCCGAATTGCAAACGTTTGGTGGCGTTGTGTCGGTTTTTGGGATAAAAGTTCGCAGTGCTAAAGGGTATTTGTGCGTTTTTTTCCCTTCAGGGAGTATTTCTAGTAGAGCAAAGTTTGGTATCGCCTCCGGCTCCGGCTGTGAATGAGCGGAATAGTAAACACATTAGTATGTTGGGCGCCAACTGCTTGGGACTCGCGCCCTGAGATTCACAAGGCGAATTTGTCGGATTCGGACGCGCGCCGACCACCAACAAGCAGCTAACTGCATTGCACACACTCCTTGGGGGTAGTTTCGTTGGTGCAAGAACGTGGAATTCGTAGTACAACGCACCGAAACTTACCCGTTACGATAAAGCACGCCATCAACGAGGTACAAGCTCATCCGAATGGATTTCAGAACCTCGCGGATTAGACTACACGATTGGAATATACGAGTGAATATATCGAAAGGGTTTTTCATTTCTTATGTCCACCACAATAACAAAACCACAAAATACCGCAACACGAAAATGATTTTTCATCAAACCGCGTGGTTGCATTTTCGATTTTCTAGAGTGTGTAGAGAGTGTGTATCATCACTCAGAACCCTTGTATGCACAATGCACCTGTCCCTGATTAAAAATGAATGGAAAGCCGAACAAGTTGTGGTGGGGCTTGGAGAAGAGTTTTAATAATATGGTTTCTTGCTGGGTGGACGCCGCGCCGACACCGACGCTGTGATGGAAGTTTGAACAAGTGGGATTACTTTGACGTTAGCGCACGTTGATGTCAGTTTTATTATTAAAGTTTTCAGTTTGCAATCACGCGTGATCTTCGTGGTGTTATAAAGGTTTTTCCAACGTATAAGACGCGTTTGGTTTAATAAAAGGTACATCGTTTAACTTTTTTCACTTTTGTTCTTTAAGATATTTGTAGCATATTAAGGTATAAACCGTAAATATTAAAATAAAGAATATAAAATACTATACGCAATAATTAGTATGATAGGCGTCTTTTATAACTTTTCCCGCCAAAAATGTTTACCATAAACTTTAATTTCTAATTCATTTGAAGTAACGCTAAGTAATTTTTAAACCATTAATGAATAAATGAGAGAATAGGCGTCTTAGACCAGGGATGAACACACTTTTTTAACAGCAGGTTACATACTCAGATATACTTTAACTAATAATTATACCGCGTGTTTTTCATCCGGTAGTGCTGGATAAAAATGTCAGGGGTCCACCATTTTTTTCGGATTTTTATTGGTACCTCTGATAGTATCAAAACTAATATCGATAGGTTGGTTTCAAAAGGGGCCCGTCGTTTTGATGATTCCCTGTGTCCTGATCCCTGTTGTGTTTTTCAAACGGTAAAAGTGGCATCGTAACCGGAAGTTCCGAGATTCCGATTTGTTCTTAACACTTACTGTATTGAAATGCCGTCTACTGAGGGCCTCTTTTATATCGGCAAGGACCCTTTCTTATCCCCGTCTTAGCGAATCCGCTAAAACTCTTGGGTGCTGGTACTGCTTAAAAAAAGCAACACATCTTAAGTCCATAATTTTAATAACCCCTTTAGAATCTAAATTACATTAATCACACCAATTCTATCTGTGATTGAAAGATCTTCCCTATTCAAACAATGAACCTCTGAAATTTAAGATATAATACTTCAGTGACTAATCCTACTCCTATAGTGTATACATTTATGTGCTCCTTTTTAACGATCGACGAAGAAGATCGAAGAATGTTTACGTGGTCCAGAAAAGGAACAGAAGAGTTAGTTACAACCGTTAAAAGCTCTCGTGCCTATGTGTATGCATTTTCACACATAAGAACTTGCTCGAAGACACAACTTGCTGCAAGCTATGTTCTCTTAAAAACCTCCAAGGATACCATGGACTGTCTCGCGTCCTCGCGTCGCAGGACGGAGTAGGGAGTGAATGCATGGGGATTTGCGGAGGAACCACGGAAAGGCGGCGACCGAACTCCGTCGTCATCGTCGTCGTACACGAACGCATCGAAAGCTTTTCGAGCTTTGAACGCGCCACGCTTGCCTTGCTTCCGTCCATTGCATGTGTAGTCATACAAACTCGTGCAAGTGCACATGCGATGCCGTCATGACCACGCACTTGGAAGGAGCTTCTACTACCACAACTTCCACCACCCAGTTATAGAATAGTATGAGTAGATCCAGGTTAGAGTAGCACGTCGCGTCGAGCTTGTAGAGCAGCGCACTGTGTAGTATTCTAAAGCCTCTTTTGTGTATTTGGCGTAGTGATATGTGATAATCTACTTTGTAATTCACACTAGTAATTTGTGGGGTCTTGTGAAGTACGTCCCAACTCAGTTTATAGAGACATTTTTAAGGGGTTTGATTGAAGGGCCAAGGGCCATCAAGAAAATGACGCACGATGATTAGCACCTAAAAATGTTGGCACATTGATAGTAAAGAGGTCCAGTAATCACAGTCCTTGCAACTTTCTAGGGCCCAGGGTCAGGACAATGATAGTCACAAGCATGACTGCGATTCATAGTTTGACTAGGAGACAGGGCATGACAAATACGAAGAGAAGAGTTTGTATAGAAAAGGTTACAGATTCGGAGATTCTTTGGAAAATGTCAAGGTAGGAAATGTAAGATTAATAAATTCTAATTTATAGGAGCTTATAGTTCCTCTAGAATTGTTGAATTGGAAGATTAACTCGAAACTCGGGGATTCAGGTAGTTCCTGAAAAAGATTGACTCCTAAAAATATATTGGCATTAAATTGTCTCAGAATTCATAGTCCCTGTAACTTTCCCTCTTCCCTCTTCAGAAGAGTTAGGTGTATATAGAATGTCTAGAAAGAAATGTAGGGGATATGGGATTCACCTAATTCTTTAGTAATTTACAATACAGAATTATAAAAATCGTACGAGTTATCACAAATCAGCAGAGCAGAGAAGGAGCTTCCAGTTGCGATTCGCTTAGCGTTATATATAAAAATCCACAACACAAACTCTAAAAAGCCAAACAGAAGCAGACGAAGACAGAAAAGGGGCTTTCACAAAGCGTATTGGCTTCGCCCGGCCAAGCTTTATGCATGTGTTTTGTTTTCACTCGGTACCCTCAAAGTATACGATGCCTGAGTCCCTCCACAACTCGACAGTCGACGTAGTAAACTACATTCGCTTGGTAGCAGCAGCAGACTTGGCGAAAGAGAGAGGTGGCACGAGGAGAGCTCCCCCGTCTGTCCGTCGCCGCATCGGCTTCGGCGTAGTTCCAGTTGGCGCGGTTCGACTTAGAACCGCGCACCGCAGTCGAAAACCAGTTGGTGTTGGGTGCGTGTCGTTCGTTCCAGCCAACGCGGTGTATCTCTCCCGCCGCATGTTGTTGTTGTTGTCGCTGCTGCCGTTGCTGCCGCAGTGTGTGCGTGTGAATCCTGCGCGCCCGCCAAGAATTCCTTCGTCTTCTTCGCCAACCCAAACGAGAAGACGCGCTCCGACGACTGGCTTTTTGTGTCTTGCCGCGTCCGTCCGCCATCTCATCTTGTTCTCTTCACCTTCGCCTCTGGAGCTACTGAAAACAGCGACATTTCGCGTGTGTTTACTAAAAAGTGCCGAACTTGGGATTGTGACCAATTAAGAATTGTTTATATCATCCTTGTAAACCACAAGAAAACAGTGTTTCAGTGTTGACGGTGCTTTGTTGCATCCTATTATTGAGTCGAAAAGTGAAGACGCCAAGATTGGCTTTGTTTACCCCCTACAACCTCGACAGCACGTTCTCGGGAGGAATTATAGACATTTTCGGTTTACCAACAGGATTTAGAACTGATCCACGTGTCTGGATTGAATCTCTTTTGGTGGATGTAAGTTTCTCTTCCAATCCCTTAATCATAATAATGTCATGACTTGCAAAATAAATCATCAATCATGCTCGGGATAATTGGAGTTGACTTTGGGCAGATCCTTTCATAATAATCCATTTCTTTTTTTGTACAAATCCCCAAGGGTTCTTAGAGCTTTTATTTCATCTTGGTTTCTCTTGACGAGTTATTAAGTTTGTTCTGTTTACCTCGGATACTCCCCTGTGGAGAATATTAAGATATTGGTTTTACCAAAAGGACTTACAATTAGATCCGATTCACTTGTAAAGTTTGAACCCCGTGGATGTAAGTTGCTCTGCTAACTACTAAATCATAATAGTCATGGCTTGCAAATCATCAATCATAAGAAAATTTCCGCTGATTTCGGGGTCAGATTGCCGGCTATATATTTTCAAGGTTTCATGTGGAAAATATTTTGACAATCAAAAATGATTTTTCCACAAGATAACAATTTTGTACAAATCTCCAAGGGTTATCAGAGCATTTATTCCGTCTTGTTTTCACTTGATGATTTACTAAGCTTGGTTTTGTTTACCTCAGGTTCTCCCTCAGGTTTTGACGAGATCGTAAAGATGTTGGGTTTACCAAAAGGACTTCCTATTAGATCTCAACCTCTCGCTTAGATTTGGTGGATGTACACCCTTTTGGTGGATGTACGTCGCACTTTTAATTCCTTAATCATCATGGTGTAATGACTTGCAAAGTAAATCGGAAATCATGCCCGGGAAAATTTGAGTTGATTTTAAGCAGACCCCAGAATGTTTTTTCTTACATTTTGCTCTAAAAATGATGATTTGCAAATCACCCTATTATAAACAAATCTTGGTTAGTGGTTGTATAGGATGACTTCCGCTATCAAAGATCTGTTTATAATAACCCACAGCACTTTTTCTACAAAATTCACAAGGGTTGTCAGGACTTTTATTCAAACTGGTTTTCAGTTTTTGAAGATTGTATTTACGCCTCATAGCTTTCTCAGTACTGTCTTGGGAAAATAAAAAGAATCGAATGGGCTACTAATTAGAGTTTGAACTGATCCGTCTGTCATGCTTAAAGGATATGATGGTTCGCTTGTTACTATTTTATTATTTATATATTAATGAAGGGTGAATGGGTTTATGAGGAAAAGAGTATGCCGATAAAGGTTGTAAAATAATTAAAACTTTAGACATTTCTACCAAAGACTTTAGAATTTTCTCATCACAACATCAAGAATTGTTTACAAGTTTTAGTCTCTCACTAAGATATCTCAAAGTGGACTTAGGGATGATCGAAGTGTTTTTAACTTCCCCCAAGGTGTTTTTCCATTTTCTGGATTACGTGTTGACCACTAATCAAGATCTGTTTATTATAACCAATAGCACTTCTCGCATTAAACTACGAGGGTTTTCAGAACTTTTATTCCATTTTCACTTTTTGAAGAGTCTGAATTCTCTTCAACATCAAGATTTGTTTATAAGCTCCTTAAGTTGATCCTGTTTGTACGAAATTCTTACAAATTGAGTCCTGTCACTGTGTCTTAATTCAAAGTTCACCTAGGGACGATCGCTCGTAGTGTTTTTAACCAGTCCTTGGATTTCTTGATTTCGTGTAGACCACTAACCAAGATCTGTTTATAACAACCAATAGCTTTTTTTACAAAACTTCGAGGATTTTCAGGACTTGTATTCCAGCTTCTTTTCACTTTTCACTCTTGGAAAGACAGAACGAATCGCAGGGTTTACTATTAGAACTGATCGTCCTGACTTGATTGAAAACTGTCTACTACACTTTAAAACTTTCCCATAACTTCGCCATCAGGAATTATTTATGAGATCCCTAAGCTCATACTGTGCTGTTCGTACAAAACTCTTTAAAAGTTCTGTCACTGTTTATGTACTCTCTATCGCCATTCTAAGACAACTTTGAAAATATAATTGTTTTTAATTATATTACCTAGGCCTTAATCCCGATTTTCCTAATTTCGGACATTTCTGGCGATTA
>JAODAC010060781.1:38768-51520 GCA_027575185.1 Mimaenictus wilsoni
GAAGATATTGACAGCAAGAGTGCGTCCAAATCGTTAGGAGCTGAAGTGGAAAACCACTAATGAAATGTACCAATGCACGACCTCATGGTCTCCTTTTATTTAGAGTTATGCATCAAAGTCTTTGGAACGAACATTTTCTGAAACATACGAAAAAGTTGCGAATGATACTCGTGTGTATCGTTTTATACTAGTTTTAGATTTTCCTTAAACAATAGTTGGAAAAGTTAAGTTGCTTAATACTTTATATGTCTGATCAGGTACCGTCTCTGATGATGGCGCATAGGCGAAATAAGTATGGTACGAAATTTAAAATAAACAAGTAAAACATCGAAAGTATTAAGTGACTTTACGTTTTTAACTATTATAAACATGTTTTATCAACAACCGACAGAATACTCCATGTCCTTAAACATGTATGCACTTCGTCTCTGCCCATTCTTCATTCAGTCAAACTTGGTTTTAAAGGAAAGCTGTGGGATTAATTGATTTTTCCATTATTAAATACAGGTTCAAACTGTAGGACTTACCAAACGGACCAGGAATACTTTCCGTTTTATACATTTTCCGCTTATTATCAGAGGTTCCGTTAAAGGCAGGGTTCACTGTATTTATATGAACAACTAATTCAATGATCCTCAATTTTTTCTTTTGTTGGGATACACTTTTATCGAAATCAAAAGTTGACGGCACTTAAAGAACCGTAGACGCAAATTTGAAAATTTGACCAAACTCGGACTGATTTTTTCGTTGACCGAAACCGAACCGAAAAAAATTACCACAAACTTGAACATGTAACATATTTTAGAGTCTACTTGGAAAATATATCGTATTGGAACATATTTGACTCAGCTTTAACGGGAGATCACCCTTGTAATAAATTTAGCCCAACTCAAAACGGAGATCTTCTTCGGGCAGTAATGTTCTATAAAATCTAAAATTTCACGACATATGAGTTGAGTGGCCTCCGCAAATTTAACTGCCTCAGACTTCTCAAACCGGCTGCAACCTGCATTCTTTGATACATATAGGCACTCTTCATCCCGACAACAACGCGAGTCTTACTGCTAGAAGACGTCTAAATAGAAAACTTTATGAAAATGAGAACCGCTGTTCACTTACTTTCATCTGTTATTGCAAATTATTAATACAGCAAAGTACTAATCCGATCTTTCCTGGAATACCACCTTCCTATTTGGAATACCCGCAAGCTTCCTCGCAGCTAATAAACCGTTTTTAAAAATTAGAATATCTTTGAAATCATCTGAAACGGAAGTAAATATTTTATAATATGTAGTAGATTATAAATAACAAAGCATTGATGCAAAACATTCATATAAACGAGTAAAAATCAATGAAAACAAAAAATTTGCTATTTTTGAAAATACTAGGCATGTGAGAAGTCAATTGCTGTTAATTGCAGTATGAAATTCGCAATCAATCGAAACAAATAGATTCATTAACCGTGCGTCATGCAAAAATATGCACGTGAGTCAATTGGCGAATTGGACGGATGGTCGTGTAATATAAGTATCATGCGCATCGTGTGGCACCATCGCAATTTTCGTAAACAAATTACCGAAACGCGTGTGCAATTTAAATAGTTAATTGTACCTCGACGCGTGTTGTTTGCGCGAACGCATATGATGATCACGTCGATGCACGTGGGGCGTCAGAGTCACTTGAACAATAGGCCCAACCGGCCATCGGCTACCGATTCGAGAGTGCACGCGTTTAATGGCCGCCATAAATCAATTTTAATTAAAGAAGCGAACGCTTGTGTGTGATTATACTTGTGACTACTTTCCTCTCTCTGGTCAATCGCAAAACCCAGCTGCACACACACACACACACACACACACACACACCTTGTCGAAATGTCGACTCATGAGTTAGTTAATCACACGATTGGCTTCTATTAACCTCTGCCAACGGTGTAAATAACAAGCGATTCACGAGTTATGTTATTAAATTACTGAGCGTTAACAGTGATTAAGTATCACCAGATAGCATGATTGGTAAGTGTTCTATGTTGTTAAATGTTAACGAGTTGTTAGGAGGGAAAACTACGCTTGAAGAGTTGCATAGTTTTTCTTCCGTTTGATAGGTTTGACAGCGAGTACACTGTTCGCCAATGTTCCATTGCAATTAATATATTAATTTAGTGATTCCACGATAATAGTTTTCTCTCATAATTAACATACATTTGATCTTAAACCCTTGATTTTCAAATTGTGGGACCTAGACTATTGGGAGGCGCGGGGAATTTCAAGTTTTGTTTCTACAGGATGTCTTCTTCCCTAGCTACTGGGGAATATTGAAGGGCCTCGCTTCGAGAAATTACTGAATACGTTGGTGGGTCCACCTGGGACAGTGCTAGAGATACTAGAGTCGTTAGGTAGGATGTGAAAAATAGTTGAGTATAGTAAAATAATAATAGTATAGGAAAATAGTTGATGGAGTACTTAATCCTCATGCGTTAGGATTAGGGAAGGGGTCGCAGCCTCTATAGGCGTTGGGGCCAAGTAGAGGGTTTGAAGAGGGATTGATTATTCACTGATTTCTTACAGATGCACTCGAAGAGGATTTTCTTCTTGTAGTGATGAATAGGATAACAATTGACTGCTTGGTGTCTGAAACCACACCTTATCGTGAGCCCATAAAGCGAGGAGCTCACTTAGAACAGTGCCGCAGACAACTGCTTTGGCTTCAGCATGTAAGCAAACATGTAAATACCAAAAACAGAAGAAACAAACGAATGGAACAGCTACAAATATGTATAACTTCCTAAATCTAGAGACATCTGATAGTGTTCATGATTAGAACAGCACACTATCACGTCACACAGGTGCACGTTCAAACAGATATAACGCGGGTTCTATGTAAGACCGCCGCTGAGAAACCTAACTGAATGAGGGAGAAATTGCACTCTTAGGATTCTTAGGCTCTTCTGTGAGACACAAGTGACTCGCCTCAAGGATGGTTTGAATGATTTATTTCGGAAACTCAGTCTGCTCTTATACAAGTTCTTACACTAATTACACTAGGGTAAAGGGCAGCGCGTGATATGTGCCTGGTGGTGTATTCCATGTTGCGCAATGGTCTGCACTTATAGATTATGTGCATTATGGGAATGCGCTATGAATGTGTGTGTGGCTCCTAAGTCTGATGCTGACTACAGTTTATAAATATTATACTTTCCAAAAATCTGTATGCATAACCTTTATTGGCATTCCAGGCTTTCTTAAATCTATATAGCCTCGCACAAATAATTAATCACACTAATAAAATGAATGAACAAAAATTCATATACAAAAAATGTACAGTGAATAATTCAGGACCGCCCTTCTCATTTTCTTCTTCAAACCATTTTTGTGATGACAGTTAGCCCTCGACCCCTATCCTTCAGCCATTTTCCTAGAATATTCCTTCCTCTTCGTTGCGACCCTAACCATTCCTGCTTCAGCCCTTCACAGTCCCATTTTCCAAAATCTACTGATTGACGTTAATGGCTCTGACCAAAATGTGGTTCAACAGCCTTAGCCTGTCGATTATTTTTTTAGTTTTCAGTTTTTTAGTATTCAGAATTCCTAGAATTTCTCCTCGAATAAACATCTCCCATATAAATTAATTAAAATCATGCATTTTAATGAAAATCATACTAAATGACTGAATACCCAAATATCTTCCACGTATGATTAACAATCAAACAAGGGTTGAAATAAGGTCCCCCTAATAGGCTACGCTCGACTGAGAACGCCACTGCTAAAGCCTCGTTCTTGCGATGAACATTACGTTCGTTCAATACACCCAGGTCTATCAGGTATTTTCATGCGACGGAGTAAATAACATGGTTGCACGTGAGTGCTGAGAACATATCCCCGCCAGCAACTATCTTCTTGCTGCATATATATTCATACACCCATGCAGCCAGTGTTGAGTGTTTGTATGTGTACGTAAATTCGAAATTGCGGTTGTCTCGGGCGTCAGTCAGTCAGATAGTCATTTAGTCGACAGGTGCCTTAATTGCCTATCTGTCCTGCATATATCATGTGATGCCGGCACAAAGAAAAGAAACGCGATGAGATTAAAACAAAATCTACTTATAAAATAAATAAAAATATCTACTTCTTTTTTTAATGTATACATCCTGAGAAAATGCCTCACTTTTATTCCCTTGTTCCTCCTTTCTTTCCTGTGAGAATTACCAGCTTTACTTGCGGTTTATAACTTGTTTTTTGTTGTCTGATTGTGAATCTATTTGTATATTTAATAGCAAAGGTAATTTATTTTCCTCATAATTCATAGGGCGATTATTAAAGCAAGATGTAAGGGGAATATAGGAAAAGCGCGTGCATGTTGTGCGTACTTGTGAATATTTTTCCAATTAATCACTTCCTCTTGGGGGTCGGCGTTTCTCGTCTCTGGTCGACGGTGTTTTATGGGTGGACCTGATGTGGTTAGAGTGACCGGTAGTCGGTGGAATTTGAATTTTTATGCGTGTTCGTAACGTGCGACTGAACACGTTCGTTGGACGTTTAGATGGTATTTTCGTGTCGTCGGCTGTTAGCCAAAGTTATATATTACTTTTCTAATTTGACTTAATTTCTTGTGCGTTTAATGCAATGTCATGATTTAGTGTTATTTAATTTCGAATTAGGAGGAATGGAGTGTTGCGACTGTAGTTGTCTAAATCAGGTACATCCTTTGTTCTTAAACCAAATTTGAATATATCTGACATGTTCTTTAATAAAGTAGACTATATTTTAATCTGTGTAAATTTTGATGAATCATTAAACAATTTCCTGGCAAATTCAATTTGCTTCTTGTAGATTTTGTTAGATTTTCACCTCCATGCAACTTTTTTCTGATATTTGAACTTCTAGTGTCACCTGCCGATGATTTTAAAAACAAAATACAGTTTTACATGTAGGCAACTAAATTATGTCAGACATAAGAGTCAATTCAAATGAGTACAGGTAAGTACACACTTGTAGAAACTTTGGTTTCTGAGGCGCGTTGTTCAGTAGTCATTGGTCTATGCCATGTTTACTGTTTTGTTGATAGTCTAAAAATCGCTGGCCTATACTCTCTGGAGTGGTATAGAAAACATCAAGCAGCGTATGACGCGTGTTGATGAGGGGAACAGCGGTGACAGTTGGCTCACAATGTTGGTTATTAGCAATAACCAACAACAATTCCTTGGGATACTGTGATGATGACTCTGAGAAATTCATATTTTGGTGTGAACGCTAGAAGCGATCAGGAACGGTATCACTGGTCTATGAAATATGTCAAACAACCATCTCTAGACGGTCTATAGATAAATTACACAACATTGTCTCCTAGTGCAGAAGCGAGCAACCTTATTTGTAGAAAATTTGTTGTTGTCACACACTAGGGTTTCAGGACCTGCGTTGTCCCCGATGGGCGGGATTATTTAACGTTATTTGATTTTGAATTAATAGAGAATATTACAACCATCGTTGTCTAAATCGGGTACATCATTTTTTCGTAAATTAAAGTTGAACATATTGGACATATGAATATATATGATCATCCATAAAGTCAACTATATTTTAATTTAATAAGTTTGAAGGTCCAACCAAGTGGCACAGTGGCATGGTCGATGACCACTGTCTATGGGGCCCGGGTTCGATTCTCGGTGGGGATACATGTTAAAGTGAATTCTTCTTATCAATAGTGTTAGCCTTTAATATAACTACATTGAAAAAGAATTGAATAGTGCTAATGATCATAGCAGTCGATGATCGGTAAGATAAAAAATAAAAAGTTTGAAGGCGGATAAGTCTGGATTTAAATAATGGCTATCAACCCTGGGGTTGTCAGCGAGAAAACCGCTGAATCGATTCGTGCATGATTTATATTTCTAGAAATATGAGAAATGTGAATAAAAATGGAATGTTTAGAACAAATTATTTTTTGATATTGACAATATTGGATTAAACTAGCATATATTGTCATGATTTCTAAACATGTAATCAAAAAACTGTTGCAGAAGATAGTAGCTAATTTTATTCTGAATCGGAAGATAAATGATTTGTGTACAGAAAAACAAGGTAAATATAAATAAAAGTGAAATATTCAGAAGAAGTAATTTCTAATAATTTTTCTGTCAGTGAAATCGTCGTTGTTATTAGAATCAACTTTTATGAGCAATCATATCGGTTCTAAATAATGAAATGAAAAACTGTCCCAGGATTTTATAGCAGTTTTGCCTCTGAATCAATTGGTACTAGACATGTCAGAGGATGACATCATCCTCTTATTTCCAATTTTTCGATATATCGATATCGAAATATCGTCTTAGAAATATCGATATTATCAATATTGATCAAATCGAAATTCCACAGTAGCGCCATCTGTATATGGGTTTCAGAACTAATTACACATGGAATCTCGGACTCATACACCGGCTACAGCACAGCAGTGCTCCTACTGTGTATCCGTGATTTTTTGTTATTGTTAATCTTATAACGACGAAAATCGATATTTAAAGTAATACTAAAAATAATAATAATACATATAAGGATCTGACAGTCTTTCCACCAATTATAATAATAGCACTAATACATAAAAGAAGTAGTATTATAATTACAATACTAGTAAAAGATCGATGTTGATCTTACTCTTGTGATTCCATCAAATATTAACGGATTAACAATTGTTATAAAGAACTTAAAACGTGGCCCTAAAAAGAACAATTGTCAATTTTGGACTGTTTAGAATACTTCGCAGATGGCGGTTACGTCAATGACATGTCAACCCCAGGGTTGTCATTTTGTGTATATTTACAATTTGTGAGTTTTATAGTTGTGTATTGTACTTCGATTCTCGGTGGGAATGCGTAGTAAAAGTGAATTCTTCCGATCTATAGTATTAGCCTCTAATATGGTTAATTGCATTGAAAAAGAATTGAATAGAGCTAATGATCTTAGTAGTCGATGTTCGGTAAATAAATTCCTGTCAATTTCAATACTGTCTCGTATAGATTTCTATATCTGACTTCTATTTTTGTTATACTATTTTCACGAAGTTACGTACTTCTAGTGTTTCCTACCGACGTTTCTGAGAATTTAAAATTGATGATAGAGACCACCAGTGGTAATCTTCCACTATTTAAATGTACCAGTAATCACAGTTCCATTTCCGTTTAACATACATTTGCCAGAACAATTGATGTAGCATTGCTTTAAATATTTCAACAATGTAAATATGGAAATGGAAATACTTAAACAAAAGAACTTTCCAAAAATCAGTCCCAACTTTCCACATTTCATCTTACTTTGTATTTATTAAATAAATATTTAAGAAAAAATAAAAAAAAAACAAATAACATTGATTCAAATACTTGAATGAAACAGAAAATACAAAGTATGACAATGTTATAAGCTTGGTGTTAAATCACTCGTAAAACGTTAATTTCAATTAGCAATAGATAAACTAATAAGTAATTAGCGTCGGCATTGTTTTTGTCTGCTCGGTGCGCGATATCATGCCATTACTATCACCGTTTGTAAAGGTAAATTGGAAGGCAATGTCACAGAAAACCCATATAAGCAAATACCAAATACCTTTTTCGCAGCATACTTGTTTGTATGTAATGCATACATACATTGTTTGCAACCTGCAGTGCGATTGCTACGACTCTTCCACAAACACGCAATTAATTAATAACTTTGACCCAAATTGCACACGTCTACTGCGCTATTTTACGACGAAAGGAAGAAGAAAAAAAAACAGATGACAACGGTATATACTCACAACCATGCCTGCGAACGAACGATACAAACAGAAGCCGACGATCATCGTTATCAATTTTATTTGTGCGTAGTTTACGAGCGTGTTGTGCGTGAGTTGACAAAATGGCGACCGACTAGCGTGTGAGTATGCGTATGAGCTTCAGGCTACAGGAATGTGGTTTTATGTTTTTGTTATTTTTGATAGCGCGTGTGCAACGAGAGGTAGTTTTCCACGCGTATCCTTATTGATGCCCATTACCGATGCGTACGTGTAAAGTGTTTCATATTGCATGATTGATGCGATTAGAGGTTGGTATCGAATGGTAGACGATGGTCCTATGCGAAGCCAGTGCGTTTTCTATGTTTACAAGTATCACAGACAAATGGGCGATTTTGCAACTTGTTACTGAATGCATTCTTAACCTCAATTCCATCCCCAAATGTTTTGGGGTTGCTTCTATCCGGGAGAAGATGCGGCTTAAATTAACCTCAAAACTCGAATAACTAAAAAAAATCTTTTTAAAACATTCTTTTAAAAAATCTTTTTAAACATTTTTAAATATCTTTTCATGGGTCTTCGGCTCGTGCTGAAACTCATACGAGTGAAGAAAGGACATCCCATGCGTGTTGTTTACTATACTTAGAACGGCATTTATGTATGAGAATTATAATTTCTTAATAAAAACGCTATTGAAATGTGTATATTATCCAATAGGAGTAGATCAATATTTTAAAAATATCGGTTTGTGGTTTCCACTAGTAAAGATTATATAAATTATCTTTATAGATAATTATAGGTACCTCTAAGCATGTTTCACAATTGTAGGCAACCAAATCTTCTCTGTCTCTAGTCTTTTTGCGAGCTCAGTTTAAATTCGTTTGTATTATCAAATTTTAACAAGCATACTCATCACGAGATAGTGCCATTCGAAGATAAGGCCAGTTGTTGACGCGTCAGCAAGACAATCTGGTATTATTGATGGTATTAATTATAGAGGGATGTAGTAGAGGGTCGTAGTAACTGTTGCCTTTCCATTTACTTGATTCAAAGGAAAATTACAATCTTGTTTGGCAATTGTCATGCCTGATGACGACAAAATATCGATTTTTAATTTTATCAGTATTTTCTATAATGATGGGCACGGGCTTTCAAGCGTCGGTTACCGTGAGTCACAGGATCACATACTTCCTGGTAGGATCCCTTTAAGATCACTTTTAAATCGGAAGCATGTCAATAAATGATCAAAATTCTCGGTATCGATATTTTAACAATATTTTGTTTTCGATCGATATGTTTTTAACGTGCTTATTTGACAAAAACATTTGTTTAGTTTTTTTCAGTCCTGAGACTCTGCAAAGCTTTTAACATTAATTTTAAAGTTCATATTCAGAGATAATCAGGAAATTTTGATGGGATTATGAAACATACTGATTACATACATACTCAAATAAAATTAATTTATTACTTGAATTTATTGTATAGATTACTTTCAAATAACGCAAAACAAAAGTTCCCTCATTCGTACAATTGTACATATCCATCACAAATGGCGGTAGAACTACATATTTCAAAAATTAATTTCCCGCCGTTTTTCAAGTCAATTAAGTGGCTAAAAGTGTTGGACGACGGATCATCACAAGTGTCCTCACAGTCTTCCGTCCATATTGGTCGCCATTTTTACATCGATTAATGTTAAATTAAATTGGTTAAATGAACATATTAACATGTGAACCAAAGAATAAATTTTCAATTCTCACATGAAAAAAAAAACCTTGCTGTAATCCAAAAAGGAATAAAACAAATAAATGATTTGCAATCTTATGGATGATAAAATCATTTTACTTAAATTTATTATCAACAGATGGCGTTACATGCGAATATATTTAAATAGTTGGCTAAACCAAGAGAATGTGACAATTTCGTGTCGTCTCCTCTTCTTCGAGAGGCAATTCTTCGCACGTTTTATGGGCCCTTACATGTCGCTCGGATGACTGCGACACCATTGCCACAGCAGCCGCCGTCGACGACGACGACATCAAAGCGGCGGTTAATTCACGCCGCGGGAAAATCTCACACGCACACCACTCACGAGCCGCCATTTTGGCGGCAATTATTTGCGTTCACGCAGCGTGTTTACAGCCATCGCACACGAAGTAAACCGCACATGAAACGTGTTCACTATACAATTGTCTACGTCGTCTATCCGTGTGTAACTTAAACCCGCCAACGAAATACCGTCATAATACACTCAAAAGGTTACAGATAGCTACAAATATCGCGATAGGTGGCGCTGTTATTTATACGACGCTTTAGCCAGCGAGTAAGACGCACGCGTCTCCCCCCGGCTGCGAGAAAAATCGCCTCGCGTCGCAGACAATTAAATGCGATAATTTATTTGTGTTTGTTTTGTTGCGTTACACTTTCGTCTCTCGCCGGCTTTTTTTTGCTACAAGGTAGCAAGCAAACACCAACGGCGAACGTGGTTATGTGCGTCGGAATGGCTGGTGTAAATTTAGGCGTTAGACAGGATGCGACACACACACACGCATACACACATACGTAGGTATGTCGAATATATTCCAACGCTTGTTTTTGTTGTTTGTTTGTCCTTTTCTGCGTGCCACCAAAGTCGCCTAGAAATGAGGGATGCCTAAATTTAGCTCGTAGGATTTCTATCGTCAGTCTGTAATGCGTAATTATACGAAGAGATGAGCTTCTGGACGTAAACAAACTTAGCATTTGATAGGATTATATGTGATTTAATCAAGTTTCAATTGGAACACAAATTTTAACGAAGTTGTGATCAGAATACTTAACACTTGAGCATTTCAAGATTTTTTTTTAAATTTTGCTAAAAATATATCTAAACCAAACTTGTTTTCTATCTTTTGTTATTTACATTTAAAATATACCGTGGGAAGTATCTTAGAACATTTTCTTGAGTTTTGTTAGTATACTTTTCAAACTAACCTATTCTATTTCCTAATCTTGTAACCTAACCCAAAGTATAGGAAATTATGCTACTCAGAAACAAACCTAGCATAGGGTACATTAATCCGACAAACCTTGTTGGGTTGAACCGAAACCCACTGTAACATACCATACAATTTAATCCAATACAATATAATTTAATCTGTTGTAATTTAATATTGTGCAATTTCAATAGAATGTAAATATAATCTAATCTACAGAAATATAACTTAACCTATTACATACCAAAGAAAACCTAATATGATAGGCCAAAACAGCCAACTAGGCAACTAGCTAAAAACAACCGCGTCACACTCATGTAAGTTGCAGGCCCCAAAGACACACCTGATAAACTAGCCAAGACAGGGAGGGACAAGAACCAAGCTTACGGGGCCAGAATCCTTTTGTGGATTCACCATGGTGAACTGTGCAGGCTATGTCACGACGACGCACAGACGTCGGAGCACCTAATCTGTTCGTTCAAGTCAGCGGAAGGTTTGGGATACAACCACCTTGGCAAGCATTTCTTATTGGCCGCGGAAGTGGCCGGGTTACCACCCAAGGATGTTTTAAGGCTCATAAATAACCTAGGGCTCTTTCCGCATTACGCATTTGAGGCAGAATAATGCTCCTCCTATAATATATCCCAACCTATTTTAACCTAATACAAAAAATAATATATTCTAACCTACTATAATTTAACTTATTTAGTGTTAAATTGTCAAAATTATTGATATCGCTTTATCTCAAATATGGCCACATCAGTGAGGGTTATAAGACCATGTTAGGTGAATCAATCCCTATTTTCCCGTGATTACGATGTGAGTGCTTTCGATCATTCTCTGTTCGTTACCTTCTTCCATTGCTTTATTCCCAATTCTTTTAGATCCACATCCATACCGATATTTTAACTTCTATAAGTATCAATATCCAGACTTTCCAATTTTGAGATACGCTAACGAATAAAGTTGAATGAAAAAAATCATTTGAATATAAAAGATAATGTCGAAAATCGATATTTTTCGTCATCGTCAGGCTATTAGAATTTCTTGCTGTTGACAATCTAAGACCTACCGGACAATGGATGATCCTTATATTTATATCTAGGATCCATAGGAAACACGTGGTTTAATTTCATGGGGACCCCCTATGAGATTGCTGAAAATATCACCTACTCTAACGTGTTGATCTATTGCAGTATTTTAAACTATTTGAATCTAACCTATGTCTAACATTTTATAACCTCTATTGGCATACCCCCTGTTCTCATAAATCCATTCACCCTTTCCTGCTCCTCCTCCTTCTCCTCTTTCTTTTCAATAGGCTCATGCCTACTGGCTTGTAGCGTTTTATTCTTCCATATTCACCCTTTCATAATATATAAAAATAAACGAACCACTTCTCATAGAAAAATAAATATAAATACTTAAATGCTCTATCAATGTTAAATCATTTCATCCATCGTCTTATTCTTTTCTTCTCCTCCCCGATTCCTCTTATCATATCCAAATCGTTTTTATTCAAAAACCTACCCAACCTATTTCCATACTCCAACCAAGCCTTGCCAAATCTGCCTCCATTGTCTTACACACCACTGTCTGATATTCCTAAGTATCAGCTCCTTAGCCACATATATCTCCAACATACTGAAACCTATCTTTATCTTATGAAACCTAACCTTGAGTGAATCCTCATCGTATACTTAGCTTACATACAATTAGTATTGTCTGATATACTACTGTCCTTAATGCTATTTTGAAATATTAAATAAATAGACAAAAATCAGATACTTGATAACTAGCAAAAAATAGATGGCGCCACCACATGTGTTTTCAGAGAAAAGAATTCCGTTTTATTCAACTTGCTATTCCCAGTTTATATCACATTTTAGTGCGTAAATAAACAAGTTGCCACCGACTGAGTTGGACGCGCGTGCGTGCGTTATACGTGTGTGTGTGTGTGTGTGTGTGTGTGTGTGTGTGTGTGTGTGTGTGTGTGTGTGTGTGTGTGTGTGTGTGTGT
>JAODAC010061000.1:0-15401 GCA_027575185.1 Mimaenictus wilsoni
TTGGTGCTTTAAATGTTTCAATAGCACAAAATAGTGCGTAATTATGTGTTATTTGTGTGTTATTTATTGTTATATTACTATTTGTTAAATATATAATTTGAAAAGAAAAAAAAAGTTCACAGGCTAAAATCGAACGCGCGAACTTTGGATCAGAAGGTCAGCACTTCAGCGATTACACCACGTAAACGACACAGCAGAATGTGCTGTTAAAGCAATATATACCATGCACTATTTGTGGCAAACTTTGAAAATTATTTTTGAACAAACGACTCAAAACGGCATAAAATCCCGTTAACACAAGTTATTTCTATATATTGAATGAAACTTTTTGTGCGTGTAGTACAAAAAGTTTCATTTAATTTGGTGAAGGACAATTGGAACACTCTCCTTGTAAGTAACATATGTAAATCACAGAAGCTACACTCGAAAAATCACAACAATAAAGAACGCCAACATACCTTTATAGCTACGTTTTGTAGTTACCTTCAGGGCGGTGTCAAACTGATGCTAGACTATAATTCTCACCTATAAAAAAGTTTAAGACTGTGGAGAAATATCGACATCAACATATCAAAGTAAAACTTTTACCAAATTTACTTTTACATTATACGTTACTGTTGAATAATATCAAAATAACAAGAATAAGTAATTATAATTTAAAGCAACCAAATGAACTTAACCTATTGACATTATTTTAAAAAAAATGAAGCTATTTAATCCCTTTTAACAATCAAATTGTTCCAAAAAAAGCATACCCACATAGATGACTAAACATTCATTGTGACCTATGGAAGGAAACTTACTTTATAAGTTTAACCTCTTAAAACCCTCTAATTTTAAACATTTAAAAGGACCCTACGCGACCACGTAGCGACAAAATGCGGAACTAAAACGTGAAATTCAAACTTTGTTCTAAAGTATTTGTTATGGAATGCCCAATCTTGTACGGATTGATTCCTCATTAAATATAGTTTGTTTTGATATACACATTTTCGTTTAAACGTTGGGTAATTATTGAGATGTACATCGTGTAAAAAACTTTTCCAAAATAATATCGAGTTTTAAGTTTTTCATTTTTTTTATATTTCCCTTATTGCTAGGATCATAAATCATGCAACGATCGATTCAGCGTGAAAATCTCAATATCTTCAAACTCCTGGGACAGTTTTTCATTTGTTTACTTAGAACCGATATTATAACTGATGAAAGTTGAATCGAATAATGGCGATGATTTCAGTGACAGAAAAATGTCTTGAAATTACTTATTCTAAAATTTCATTTATATTTACCTTCCCCCAATATATACATATCATATACCATTTGACTACGAATGAAATTTGCCACAGTTTCCTGCAACCGTTTTTTGCACAACTTATTTAGAAATCATGTTATATAACATCGAAGTTTACTCTAATAACGTCAACATTGCCGATCCCAAAAATGACCTAATTGTCCTAAACATTCTATTTTTTATCATATTTCCCTTATTTCTAGAAATATAAACCATTCACCAAGCGATTCAGTGTGAAAATTGTTTTAAACTCCTAGGACAGTGTTTCATTTATATTACTTAGAACCGATGTTAGAAGTCATAAAAGTTGAGTCTACTAACGGCGACATTTTCCCTGTCGGAAAAATTACTTGAAATAACTTTCTAACTTTCTTTCTAACTTTCTAAAGATTATACTTTTATTTACATTTGCCACATTTCTATGTATACAAATCATATATTAACCGATTCAGAATTAAATTTGTCACTAAATAGTGAAACAGCCATTCCGATAGATTGTCTAGAGTAAATGTTATAGCTTGTTGAAGTTGAGCCGATTTATGAAGGTATATCCAGAGGGTTTTGGAAGCACAAAATTGAGAACTAATTGAAAGTAAATTAATGATATAAAAGTATACACGAAATTTTTTAAATGTAATAAATTGAAACAAATTTACATAACGGACGAAGTCCACAGCAGAGTATAATTGAATCACGATGTATCTATCAAAGTGAATAAACATTTGCGGAGATGAATAAATATTAACAAGCGTTGCGTAAAGAGCCACCTCAAATAATAATAAAAATCTAGACACCTTTACATACAATGATAGACGTCTAAAAGCGTGTAATAAATCTATAAAGCTCCATTGAGCAAATAAACGATTATTGCTTACCCGGACTGTCCACGTAGGAATCAAAGTGGCAATTAATGAGCAAGCTGTGCGGCGACCGAATATGCGAGCCGATCTTCACGACGATGTTCTGCAGCCCTCGGTAGACATTCGTCATCCCATCGAGGAACTCGAGAGGAAACTCACCGCTCACCGTCTGCATTCCAACCTCGATGAGATTGTTCGGCTTCGCACCCTTGATAATCTCGTCGATGACATTCTTGAGCAGATTCACAGCCAATACCTCATTGGCATGACTGCCAGCGACTCGAGGCCCCAACGCCACCAGCTTCTTCAGATAATTATGTGCTCTTTCAGCGATGAATCGTCCAGGATGCCGATGCTCATCTGCTATCTTCAAGCCTACTGGAAGTTGCTTCTCGATGACAATCACAGCGCCGAAGACGATAAGAATGAAGAAGAGCAGTGCGAGGAGGTGTGAGGCTGGCAGTGGTGCATGCGAACGAAACTTGGCCTTCCTCGCACCTCCACCACCGTTGGCAATGTCATCGTGGTGCTTCTCGATAGGTTTGCGCTGTCGCAGATTGCTGTTACTCTGTAGAAACAAAAATGAACAATTTATTTCAAGTTTAAGAGGGTTCTGACAAGTTTGAATATGTTTATTTGTTGTTTTAAGGCGGTCAGGATAAGATTTACTTACTTTGGACATGATTAGGTTGCTATCACAAGATTTTAATTATTAGCGACTGATTCAGACGTGGTTTTTAATCGACATTTGAATTCGCGCACACGTTATCAGAGTACCCGACGTTAACACGCGCGCGGCCGCTTCGCGAATGCAGACTGCGGACGGATGGGAGACGGTTATCTGGCCTGTGTCTCACATCAGCTGCAGCATTTGGGCTCGCCGCCGGCCGCACACTGCGACGCACTCATGACATTTTCCTGCTTTATTGTGCCTGGCCGATATTATCAAGATCGCAGGCACGCGCGCATGCACATAGGTCGTAGGCGCCGTGCGTTCAAGGCGAAAATCGTTCGTTTGCAGTGCGTAAATCGCGAACTTGCCGAACTATCAGGTGGACTCACAGATGCACTTGCCCCATTATAGAATACACAAATGCACCACCTTGCCGCGATCGACTGGTTGTCACGTTTATCTTGTTTATCGTCGTGTACTTTTTCGGTGGGAGAATATTGATATTATAATAGAGCCGGCTCTTGGAAAATCAATACGACTTTGACAGTATGTTTACATTTTGTTCGCAAGCAGAAAATATTAGGTGGCGCTAGTTGTTATAAGCAAACTTACAGTGAGCAACATTTGAATGTTGATTTATTTATTAAAATAGACGAATATCAAAATATTAATAACAATATAATATCAATATGTATTGCAAAAAAGCAACAGTTTATCGACTACATAGGCTTCCGGCCTATGAAATAAATAATATAATTTGTAGAGCATTATAACAAAAATATGTAAAAATGTATGAGATAAAAGAATTACAATATGTTTTCAATTTGTGTGCGTAAGCCGCCGGAAAGAGGAGGTCAGACACAACCTCCTGGATTGGTATTTTCCAGGATTATCTTGAAAGAAGATAATGCAGAGGCGTAAATTCTGCACGGAATGACGACAACTTGCACGATCACCAGATGCAGCCCAAATCGAAGGACTAGGTTGTAGAGACACTTGAACGGCGAAACATTCACAACTGAGGTTCTTAGGCTCTTCGTTGTTGTGAAGTCATCAACATTTCAATCTTATACACTAAAAGAAACTGACGTATTAGGGCGCAAGTCAATCTCAATTTTCCAGCATGTGCGGACGCGCCCAACTATCAGTTAAAATGTGTAATGTTTACTGCATACATAAAAAACAAGAAGCCTAAACAGCTTAGAAAAAGTACACATAGAGGAAATGCAAATACAAGTTCAAATCAACACAAATACGAATAGAACTACAAATATAAATATAAATACAGATACAAATATAAATACAAATATTTTTGAGTTCAATAACACTTGTTATCTTAAGATGCCTTGTTGATTCATACAACAACACAATTAGTTCTTCATATAGGGACATTTGATTAATCGTTTGAATAAGGCGTATAAATTTGTGTAAAGACGTGGTTTTATGTACCAATTTAATAGAGAGACATTTCTTACGGATTGATGTTCTTCCGGTTTCTTGATAAAGAAGAAGGTTGGAAGGATTATGAAGCACATTATTAGGGTGTCTGAGACGTGAGATAGCACGTAAGGCGATTTGCCGATATTGCTTCGTTCTTGTGTTGATAAAGAAGCAAGGGGCAGCAGCATAATCTAGAGCTGGTATACATATTAATTTATATACTTGCGGTTGTCCCAAGTCAGTCCAGAATTTCGGCTGGAGAGGCCTGAAAGGAACTTAGCTCTCTTGGTGACGGTTTCCTTCGCTGTTCTTGCTTGTAAGTTGAAATTTAAAAATGATAATATAAAAATAGAAAATGAAATAATAGAGCAAATAAATAGTTTCAAATATTTAAGAATCAATGTAACAGCAGACAGAATACAAGAAGTAAAAATAAGTGCTAGAATTGACAATATTTGAACATATTACCAATTGAACAATGGGGTACTAAATAAAAAAGAGGTATCAGCAAAACAAAAATAAGACTCTACAACACAATATATCTACCTATTTTGACATATGGAAATGAAAACTGGATACTGAATAACAGAGATTAAGAGTAGACTACAAGCTGCTGAAACGAGGTTTCCAAGAAAAAATGTAGGAAAAATCAGATTGGACAAAATTAAAAATGATGAACTAAAAAATTGAACCTCTAGAAAAACAAATATAGAAGAAACAACTAAATTGGTGGGGGCATCTAATGAGAATGTCAGAAGAAAGACAACTAAAAATAAATAGAAAAAGAGGTAGACCCAGAAAATAGAGGAATAATAGAATACAGCAAAACATAATAAAAGAAGGAATAACGATAACCGAAGCTAAACAATTAGCCACAAATAAGAAAAGATGGAAATAATTGCAAAGAAATCATAATACGGAAAAATAAAATTACAAAAATAGTATGTAATAGGAAAAAGTAAAATTTACACATGGAAGAAATAAATGTATAAGAAATGTTGTAAAATTAAAAACAGTGTTTTTTTGAAAAAATATATATTTATTAAAACAAGTGCAAATAATTGTTGTAAATTGAATTACGAACTTCCAGAAATTTACCTCTTATTCAGCGAGTAAATGGTGCGAAATATTTACTATCTCTCACTACACAAATATTAATATATGTGATAACTGACTGTGATATGTTGCAATATTGATTATAACAATAATTATTTGATCGGATCGGGTTTTGTTAGCTAAAAGTATGCGATTTCGTGAATACCTTTAATATATTTTTATTTAAAAATGACGAAGTACTGGAGCCTTTGCGGAATGCCAAATAAAAATTAGATTACTAAAAATTGATACTATAATCTATAATCTAATTCAGAGGTTTCCAAACTGGGAAGCACGCCTCCCTAGGGAGGCCTCTAGGAGGACTCAAGGAAGGCACCAAAATTTACAATAATAGCTAGACTAAAAAGTTGAAGGCAATTCTTGCTTCAGAGGAATAAGAATCACAAAATATGCTCGAGCTGGCGTATTTTTTAATGTAAAACGGTTCGATAAATCCCTCAATAGCTAAGGCAAGTAATTGAACGGCAACACATGTTTCAGAGGTATCAGTACCGGGAAGAGACGCTCGAACTGAATGATTTTTATACCTAAGAGAGTGCGGCAAATTTCTCAGTATCTGAAACTATAAATCAAAGGGCAACCTATTCTTCAGACGAATTATAACCAGCAAAAATGCCCGAATTGGCTTATTTTATTCATAAAACCCTGCGATAAGTCCCTCAGTGGCTGAACCAAGTAATTGAACGGCAACACATGGCTTACCGATTCGAAAAACATTCGAAAAAATATATTGATGAATAAATCAATTCAATCACCAAATAACTCTTTCGACGAGCAAGCACCAGTCACATTTGAAAGAAAAATCCTCCAGTGGCATATGCGGAAAAGGAAGGTGGGGAAGGAGGCTCAACAGTGAATTGTGCCAAAACTTTATTCAAACTGGGCCGGTTAAGATGGTTAACAAGACAAATAGCCTACTAAACTGATAACCTCACAGGCACCTAAACTGTGATATATGGACCAAACTGAGAAAGACGCCGAAGAAATAAGAGCCGTGGCGGACAATTCTTGAACAAGCGAAGGCTCGATGTGGGTTATAGAACCACTGATGATGATGACGATGTTTCAACTCGAATGGAATGCCCTTACCTTATAAGAGGTACCATTCCATGCATATACTATTATTGTACTATATCAGGCCTGTTATAGCCTGATACCGGCATGTTATAGTAAAAGTTCTCATTCCTAAATTGCATTGATGTGTTGAACATGAACATCACTTTGAAAAATACTGATTGGCTCTAGTTACTGAAATATTTAACATTTTGTGAAAAAAATGCTATATTGCGCCATGCATCACATTTAATACAATTAAGCGATCTTGAAACATGGTTTTGGTTATCAGTCAAATATATTGAGACCCTCTATATACGCGGAACCACTTTTGTAAAATGTGGGATTTTCCTTCCCATGCGCGCCAATTACGTCTGACTCCTTATCAGTCGGCAACAACAGCCATTGAAGTAAGTGGTCGGCCTTACTATTACTAAATAAGTTTCTTAATTATGGAGAATTTGATTCCAGCAAAAAAGGAAGCTGAATGTTTGTTTGAGGAAAGAAAAATACAATTATCTTAAAGTTTGAGGCACTAATTGATTTTCGATTTTTAATTTTAAAGTTACTTTATTTCTTTTCTTATATCCCACTATTATTTGCAAAATCAAAACAAATTTTTAGCGAAAATATGTCAATTAAACTAGGTATCACTAAAAAATGAGGATTCATTATAATTTCTTCCGTTAATTTATGGTTGTTAGTTAAAACCGAACTAGGGCTTAGGGCAACAAACTTTGGGGATCTTAGAAAGAGCCTAGAAAGGGTTTGATGTATTAAAAAGAGATCTCGAAAGTACCTGATCCTGAAGGAATTTCACGTTCTCAACACGAATACATTGCAAAAAAAACTGGTTGCCTCTAGTTTACGAGATATTTGCCAGCATACTCAGGTTAGAATACTTAAAACATGTTTTATTACATTTGTTTTATTACATGAAAACGTCAAGATGGCTGGACGAAAAGGGGCGAGGTCTCCCCTCACTACAAGTTTTAATAAAGGAGAAGAGAATAATTCTAGGAAGAGCCTAGTCTGGTAGTTTGCCCTGTACATAATCATTTATTTATTTATTTATATTAAACGTTATTTGGAAAAAATTAGGTTAGAATGCCAATGAAGGTCTCACATATATAGATTTGGCCTAATCAGGCAAGTTAGACTAATATGTAAGCGAAAATACATCTGCGATTTCCACATCTTTAAAAAATTTTGTGGAGGTCTTTTCAGATCGTTTTATAGTTGTGGGTAATGATGAATAGATGAGGGTCAATATGCCCCAAGGGGAATCACATTTAAGACTTCGGTCAAATTTTGTTCCAGAACCCACCGCGACCTTTTGAAACCGCTTTGCTAATTCCACTTTGAGTACCATTGCGTTATATAAATGTGATACAAGCAATGACAAAATAAATCATGTATATTAGGTAAAGTTCAATACAACAAATAGCCGCAACTCTTTAATTTCACTGTTTTTCCAAATACTATGTTGTCAAACAAATTGTAAGAATTAGATTGAAATTGGTTAATCAAGAAATACAATAAAGGCGTTATTAATAGAACATATTAGAATGGAAAACGGTGATGATCCTTTATTTAATATCAAGTGGCAGATCTATGGTCATTACAATATAAACTAACACAAAATATATCATTCTTAACATACACATTAGATTTGTAAAAACTACACAGCGAATGTATATACATTTAGACGTAATAGTCCAATTATCAGATCAGTAACATACCAACAGTATTTGTAATAAATACAACGACTCATTAAAACACTTACCGGTGTAATAAATACGCCTGCACATCCATAGGACAGAGGCTAATATCACTACCTACATCAATCGCCTCCTGTATTTCGAGGAATGTCAACGACGCTTTATTCACTTTGGAATTCGTCGCTGATTTTGGCAGAATATTCTGAATATTCACCTAACAAATAAACAAAACAATGTAAAATCAAAGTCTCAAAAAGTTGAAATCTGTATCATACTTACATAACCATGACTGAGGGGAAAGTCCTCAAGCAACTTTTCATTCATATAGCAAGTATCCAGATGTTTACGATGCAAAATCATGCCAACGTACTCCTTATTCTTCACAAAAATACCGGTTTTCAGTGCAGAAAGTTCGTAGTCGATGCCAAAGTCAGTTTCGGTGTGAATATATCGCGTTTGAGACACGGTATCTTCGTCCTCGGTGCGTAATAAACGCATTAAAGGATTTAAAAGAGTTTCAGAGGTAACATATGCAAGCGCAGTAGCAAAACCAGAAGGATGGTCCTCACTTTGCGTCTGAAATATCGTTCAAATATGATGAACCGAAATTTAATACCAAATTAATTGACTGAAAATAATACTCACTCGACATTGTTCAGTTTTTCTCTCAAGTATAACGCGAAAAATATGCCGCGTTGGTTTGTTATCTAAAACGCCTTGACCCATGCCTAAGTTATCATCTTGATTTAATCTACGATCAAGCATAATCTCAATATGACCGTCTCCCAGGGAGCTGACTCCTAATGGACTTCCTGTAATGACTGACAAACGGGTGGCGTCATCCTCGATGTAAGCCATTGTAGGCATTGGATAGTAGTTTGCTTGAAGGGGTAGTTTTTTGAAACGTTTACGTCGTACCATCTAATAAACAAGTGTAATTAATAAACTTGTTTTCAATGTGGTTTGAGGGTCAACTTTTTCAATTTATTTACAAGTAGTAAGTAATTTTAAAGGGGAACATACATCTGTCAGGGAAGAAAAAAACTCTTTTCATTTTTTTAAGTTTGCGATTTTTAAAATGCCTGATGCAAGTTTCAAATAGAAGTTCCAAGAAATGAAGAAGAGTGTTCATAGGACTTTTTTCCTATTTTTTTAGGTATAATAAGTACGAATATAATAACTTTTTCCTATTATTTTTGGGCATAACTAGTACGAAACACTCGTCAATTTGTCAAAAATTGATATTTTCAAAATCGGTTATGTCAAAGACTAGTCTGTAGAATATATATATAGTAGTCTTTTTGGTTTTACCATTCTACTTTTTTCCTGCTAGGTGAATATTCCCCATTAATGCATGGAATAATTGAATGAAGTATTTAAAAAGTTAATTAAATACCTGATAGCCATTCAAATCCGTGTAGAACATATCCGCATTCTTGATGTTCGTCGCAAATCGCATTGCTAATTCGAAATTCGACGTCCTCATGATATCTACCGTGTTCTGAATTTCCAACCCAAGACCATCGGCTCCAGTAGTATTGAAGAGAGTAACCACATGTACGACATAGGGTATAACAACAATGACTTGAGAGTACAATGGACCTTGGATCACCTTCACGACAGGACTTTCCACCTTCAACGGCACCGCATCACCATCGGGGAGGAATAAATATCCACCACTGCGTTCAGCTGCCTGACGAGCTCCATACCTATTCATGGGTATTCATGATTAGTATACGTTACGTGCAACTAGTTTATGTTTTTACTTTGCAAAATCCAAATGCACTGGATACGTCTGCTTGTCAATCTTGAGTGCTTTGAGGAGGCCAATTTTGTTGAACGATGCAACAACACGTGAATTCTGTATGGAGAATTCGCTGGCGCTGGCTGAGACTTCAATATTTTCAAATCCACGTGGTTTTTGGAGATCTGCCATTAGATTGTATACCTTCACGAGGGAGAGTACGGTCTTCTGAGGGATTTCGTTGTCAGATAAGGCCCTGATGACATAGCTGGTGAGACTTAACGCCGGGACGTTAGCGATGAATGAAACGCGATATTTCGATGTTGAGAGAGAGAAAACATGCTCGAAGATTGGAGCAACTTGACAGTCGATTGGTTGTCCAGTATGATCTAAAACCTGAATACATATACAAGAATTAAACTAGATGTTTCCGTATAAATTAAGGGTGTCAAGATTTTAGAATATTCTGACAATGTTTGGTTTCTAAAGTACTGATATTGATAAATATCAATAGCCCAATATCAAATTAAACATTGATAATTCTTTTTTTTATATTATTGATACTTTTTGCTCATTCCTTGGTCGAACACGCCGGATATGCCGAACTATTTTGGTCAATTACTCTACCTCTTATACAGAATTATGTTCAACTACCCATTTCAGGATGCGTGGCTCTCTGAAAATTCATTGTGCAAGCGCGAATGCGAAACGCGTCATGTTGTTGAGATATCGGACCATTCACCGCACTTTTTATATACACCTCGTAAATCCCATTTAAGTTTCTTGATCTACAGGCTTTCAATTGTATAGCTTTTAATTCGCGAGTGCAGAATGAAATTTTTGTGGTAGCGAAAAAGTCTCGATTATAAGGGTACTTATTGGTACTGAAAGTATAGAAAAAACTCTTGTCTCATCTATTAGCAGCTTTTAACTATTGCCAAGTACATATCAATTGCATGAATCCATGAAAAAATAAGCGTGTACTTTGCATAAGGCAGCGAATTTGGACATTTGCAAAAATAGTGGATTATAAGTTATTGATACTTTCAATACGAACTATTCAATTGCTAAAATAAGGAAATATTACATACCTCAACATTTACAGTGGAAACAATGAACGTAACTACCTCATGCCGGCTGAACGTCAGTGAATTGAATATGACCACCTTCTTGGTATTCAATTCCATGCCAATCGTAATCGTATATTGCTCCGATAAAGCGTCCTGCGTCTGCCTAACATCATCAATGTGATAAAAAATCGTATCGGTCGTAGGATCATCCGCGCCAGGACCAGACAACAGCAAATTAGCACTTTGCTGAATCACACTTTGGCAGCTCAAAATGGCATCCATTAATCTACGACCAATTGAATGCAATCGAATTTCTAAACGAAAATACTGTTTGGGTTTACTTTTGACCGTAGTCATTAACAACAGGATCCTTAGAAGTACCAGTCACACCGTCATGGTGTTGAAACAATGCCAGGGAATGTTGTGCCTCCGTCAGCGCCCGATCTAAGGTACCCTCCTTTACAGCAATCAAACGACTCCCCGGCTTACCACTAATATGTGCCAAAGTGAGAATCACCTCCGCCGATCTGACATACTGCAGCAGAATGCGATCCATTCGCTTGTAGAATGGCCGTGACGTATAATAACCGCTCCAGTAATGTTCATCTCTGTCAGCATATGTGAAGAAATCGCCCGTGAGTGAGGGAAAGTCGTTAAGGGCACGTTCTTTTCGTACGGCGTTGAAATAATCTGTTAAGGTTCCAAATTGCGCCTGAAATATTCTTATAACTTATTCTGTTTAAAAAGGGAAAGTGAGCAAAACTTACCTGGACGTGGAGATTTAACTTGGCGTTCATATGATCAAAAAGTTTTTGGTAATTATTGTATTGCACGTCCCATTCGGTAGAGTGGTCGTATCTAAAGTCGTCTCCAAGTGGAATTAGGAGTACGTTAGTGTTATAGAGTTGAGATTTCTTCCGATATTGATCGAGTAATGTTTCAGCCCTGTAAAACCAGAAGAACACAAATCATAGTAAGAAGACTAGTTCTCAAACAAAACGAAATTTGAAAATATATAATGTTGATATTCAATATTATTAACAATCCAAAATATTTCTGATAAAATAATATCATAAATCTATTATTCGTCATATTTCTAATAGCTACCAGGCACTACTACTTTTGGCAAATGATTTAAGTAACTAATTCGATGGCTACAAGAATAGTTTGAAGAAGTAGTTGTCTCTCACAAGCACGGGCGCTGATATATATGGGCAAGTAGCCCCTACCCTACCCCACGAATCTAAAAATTTAGTTCATTCGTAAAAAGGACTGATAAAGATCTGGTTTTCATCACAACTTGATAATACTTTGTAGTTCCTCTTCCCCAGAATTATCACTGATGGGTTATCATGGGGTTACACACCGTAGAAATTAGTTAATTATTTTTTGTATTTTTTTAAATTTAATATCGTGGCCAAGGAAACCCTCGTCCAAGTGTTACCATATGATAAATGTTAGACTATGTGCGGCCCGGCAAAAAAAATACCCATTATAAATAACCAACGAAGTCAAACTGCGATGCTGCCTGTCATCAACGCTATTCAAAATCTACCTGAAACAAGCAATGCGTACGTGGAAGAAAATAAGGAGATAGAAATTCTTATCGATGATGAAAACAAGGTGCACAGGGTCACCTTGTGCTTCGCGCAATACATCGACAATATGAAATATGTGGTAAGAAAACTAATTGAAGAATACAGTCGATGGGACTTCGAAGTTAATATGAAAAAAAAACAATTAAATGTGCTTTGGGGGCGAGCAACTAGTCCTTCCAATATCGGACCAACAACATAAAAATATGTAACGCATCCATATATCTCGGTATGAAATTATCCAAATACTCAAAGGAACTCAGAGCTGCAGAAAGGGATTTTTGGCACAGAGCGGCGAAACGCTCGAGGCTGGATAATATCAGAATCATAGAAATATAATGTATGCTTCGGGCACGGGAAAACGATGGATGACAAACGAATCCCACATAAAATGAGATCGACCACGTAAGAGCTAAAAGGTGGGAATAGCCGAGGAAATGGAAAGAAGAGGATTACCAAAAGAAGACTGGAAAAACCACAAAACTGGAAGTTAGAGATCGGAGGTCGTCAGACGTTACAAATCGATTGCTACACCTAATAATTTTGAAAATTCCGATAATGGAATATAGAAATCAGGAATCGTTGAAGAAAACAGAATAAGTTGAAAGTTTTCGCGGTGGAACCTTCTCACAAGTCGTTTGAAATTGTCATAAACCAAACATTTAAATATGTTCAGAACTCAGCCGAAAAACGGGTCGAGTGCAAAGAATTAATAACTACTTGTACAAATTTGTAAACGCGTGTAAATGGGTGTTTTTAGACACTTTAGGTATCAATATCTATACTTTCAAGTTTCGATATCAAATAAATATCGATGCTTTCTGAAATTTGATCTTGCCTTTCACGCAAGCAGCATATTTTATTAAGATGAATGATTTTATAAAGATGTAATAATCATTGTGCAATAATTAATGAACATCAGGTTAGATGCAAATAGTTTCAATTTAAAAAATGTATACCTCTTGAATTGTTTCAATTGTTTGCCAATTGTTATTTGTGCAATTTGTTTGTGATATATCAATTGCAATCCTTGGTAATCCTGATGTTTCCCATCCCATAAATCCGTACATATAAAACTATGTTGCAAAAAAAAAACTACCTATGAACTGACCTTTCGTAGACATTCTTATCCGTAATCTCCATCGGCGGAATATGCCAAGGACATTTCAACCCATGATTCGGCAATCTCTTGAAATCAAACTGACAACATATTTTCGGATCTGGGCCACATGTATGCGGAATATCGTACGAGTAGAACGGCATCATGTGCGTGAAAATTTCGGTCGAACCCTGCGCATCCCACATCTGCCGCCAACGAAACTCGAGGCGCCGCTGCGAAGCCAGCTTCTTCTTTACGGAATAGTGCACACGCTGAATCAGCATATTATCCAAACCGACCTTGTTCAGGAGCAGCGGCTGGGTTGCACTCAAACCGAAGGGATCAATGGACCAGCTGCTCACCGGCGTATAGTTAAGATTGCGTTGCAGCCACTGATGACCAGCGGTCAACTGTTGGACAATGGACAACCAGTGGGAGTTCGCCTCATCGTTCATAACCCAGCCACCTGTGACGATTTCGAGTTGATTAGAATGCAACAACCTGAAAAAACGGATACAAAATACGGATGTAGTCATCAAAAGAATTTCCCTTCGGCGCAAAAGAGATTAATATTAACATGTAATAAGTTGAACTCACCGTTTTACAATGTTTCGTGCTGTGTTGTCTAATTCATCCCACCACATCGCAAAATATGAAATTTCAGCCCAAATGAATTTACGTCTTGGATCCTCTTGTAGTTTCTCCAACATATTATTCAAAATATGTTTGGTTTGCGACGTGTAGTACTCTTCAAAAGTTCGAATCCAACCTGGATCATTGTGAGAATGTGGCACAACGAAAACTTTCAATTTATTCTGTTTGCTCCAGTGATTCTCATTTATTTCAATTTTCCATCCTTGTTTCCATACTCCACCATCAGGATTATCAAATTTGATGTCTTCGTATAATTCTAACATCTAATAAAATTAAAATAAATGCAATTATCACAGGCACACGAGATAAATCTACAAATATACCTGTATATCTATCTTTGGCTTCTGTGTCACAGTTATTGGACAGGTTTTATTATAAAGCACTTCTGTAGCTGGTGTAAGACTGATTTTAGCTTGAATTGAAATCTCTTGCACATTGGCAAGTGGTTCAGGAAGTTCATCTTCAGTCGCTTTCATCTGTTTGATTGCCTGCTTAATTTCGCCCACATCATTATGATTCTTGTTTAAATCGGATTCGAGTTGCTTCAAACGATCTTCAAAATGTAGCCACTGGTTCTGAATACCAATAAACACTCTCATAACCACTGAAAGAATTTTCGATAAAGGAATAACTTACATTTTGAAATTCCTGCTGAATCGAAGAAGATTTTGATGGAAAAAGAGCCATATCCATAGTTAAATACAGTAGGAAACATATTGATGCAATTACAATGCCTCCGAAAATTGCCAACATACGACGGATCCTCATTTTGCTGTAATGATGTGTTTATCATTTATTTTGAATGTGTTGATATGTTGATATGTACTTACATGTTGAAAACGGGACACGGATTATAAGTTTGAAAATGTGCACCTTCAATGTTTCATTGTGAGAATGGTGATTGTTTATTTTATTGGGGTGTACATAACTTGAATTTCTGTAGATGTTTGTGGTTTTGCAGCTGTAGTGTCTACAGCAATCGCTTCGATCTGTTCGCTGACTTCGTTTCTATCGGCACATCGGCAGTTCTCGTTCAATTCGTCTCCAAAACCTCCAAAATTTACCAACCTTGTCAACCTTGCAAA
>JAODAC010061000.1:15501-51487 GCA_027575185.1 Mimaenictus wilsoni
CTATCGGCACATCGGCAGTTCTCGTTCAATTCGTCTCCAAAACCTCCAAAATTTACCAACCTTGTCAACCTTGCAAACCTTGCAAAAGTTCCATAATTCATATGCTTCCTATTATTTGGTTTATTTGTGCCTATAATTATCGTAAAAAACACTATGTTAAACGCAGATTTTTGAATTGATGATGATAAATCATATAAACACTGACATCCAACTTGTTATTCGGATAATAGTTTTCTAGCGCCATCTTGTTTCAACACAAAACAAAAAAAATGGTAATTCAAAGGACCCTACGCGAGTTATATGCGTCTAATTCTCAGGGTGAACTTTTTGCAAGCCCCGAGCACCAATACGCGTATGGTGGCTAAAAGGTTTACTTTTTAGTGGTTTTATACTTAAAAAAAAACTTTAATTCTTTGTGAAATCAAGACTTTTATTCTTTATGATATTTGTGTCAGATTTTAATATAGTCTTCAGACGATTCTCTTTTTAATACACTCATAATACTTCAACTGTAGATTGCTAACTGTGACTTTTATAATAATACTCTTTCTTAAACTTAAAACAACTAAACTCAATAAATCTATAAGCATATTCAAGTGGAAGGTGATGCGCGAACCACTTGCGCAAACGAATCATTTAAACAATGACGGTAGGCAACCGTTTGTGTTTTGTGGGTTGCCTATACTGCTACTCAATAAGTTTATACATCCAGATACATAACTCGCGACCGGTACCACTGCCCAAAATGCGGAATTAAAACGTGAAATTCAAACTTTCTTCTAAAATATCTTTTAATCTGCATGTAATAGGATGCCCATTCTTATGCAGATCGGTTCCTCATTAAATTTAGTTTGTTTTGATATACACGTTTTGATATTTAGGGTTAAATGTTGGGTAATTATTGAGAAATATATCGGGTATCAAAAATCAAAAGAAAAGTCGCATTTTAAGTTTTTCATTTTTTCGTATTTCCCGTATTGTTAGGATTATAAATTAGGCATCAATTCATTCAGGGTGAAAATATCTTCAAACTCTTTGGACAGTTTTTTATTTGATTAGAACCGATATTATAATTTCACTTTTATTTTTATTTACTTTCCTCCAATATATACAAATCATATACCATTCGAGTCAAAATGAAATTTGTCACAGTTTCTTGCAACAGTTTTTTGGACAACATGTTTAGAAATCATGTTATATATCATTGAAGTTTACTCTAATAACGTCAATATCTTGCCGATCTCAAAGGTGACTTGTCCTAACCTTTCCATTATGTGGATATGTGGGGAATACATTCCCCACATATCTATGGATCCCATGACCTGAACGTCGCAGTTTAGCTAGCGGCGCTTCCAGCCCCAATTGTTACGAGCTCCTCCATACATGATATGTGATCCTCCTACTAGTTCCGGTGGCTCGAACTGTGATAATGCGATGATAGAAATCGAGAACTAGAGGATCAGTTTTCCAAATTTAATTAAAAAAAACATTCCACGCCAAAATCGGATGGACGCGACCAAGCCGGAACGGTAGTTTGGGGGATGACAGTTCTCGTAACAGGTAAAAATATGTTGGACAAACCTTACCTTACACATGATAAGGTATATCAGGGGATATAGCTCAGTGGAAGAGCGTTCGCTTTGCATGTGGAAGGATTTTTGTTAAAACAATCGAATGCAAGTGACAGACATAACCGTTATGCACCAGAAATTGAATGGTCCTCTCTACTCACTAGTAGTAATACCTACCCTCTGGCATAGCCACCGGGAATATACCAAATTATCTGCAACGACTGCGTTAATTTCCATAAGAAACGCTAATAATGTATTTCAGATAGGTCTTGCAGTTAACTTTAGAGAATTGCCTGTTAGTTGCTGAGAATCTCACATCCACTTCGTCGACAAAAGTATTTCCCAGCTGAACGATAATTATTAACAACCAACCTAAATTCGGCGTCACCAACAACTCGAGGAACACGATTCGAGGGAGGTAGGAGGTAACTAACAGGCAACTCCATTCATCTCGTATCTCTGGATGATTGTAGTCTGTGGATAGGGCAAAGAAGTACTTGCCATCCTCATGAGATGGTAGGTCAAATTTAGTTAACAATTTTGAAACAGACCGCCAGAACCCAACATTAACCTTAGACGAAATTGTCGAAGATCTGTTAACTTTTTGGCGGCCATGCCACACATTAACATGTATTAAATTTTGTATTTCTTCAAGGTTTTTTCGACTGTTTATTCTCTCAATTTCAACTCTGCAACTCTTCCAAACCTACACATCTGTTTCCAGTCTTTGCATGCATTCCAAGCTCAGGTATATCTTTCTCTTCGACTCTAGCGCTCTCTCTGTATATTTTTTGTAGTAATTTTAATGTCACAAATGTATAGATATAGAGAAATAAATTATTTATTAAACATTGAAAGATTGAACGTGGAACATGTTAGTAATATTTCATAAAAGCGGGAAGAATAAAATTGTTCACATCTTGGTCAATTCTCTGCAAAAAGTCATTAATATACAATATATTAACACATAGAATACCTTGTTTTGCCAGACCAAAAAAAGGTGTGATATCCATATTTTTCAGCTCTAGGAAGCAATGGGTTGCACTTATATTTTCATCGAATGGCGGACTGGAATATTATAGTGAAATAAATATAATGCAGTAATATGTAAATAATTTGACGCACCTAGCATCAACGATCATTGCACCACCAGCCTGCAATACCCGAATCATTGGCTCCTTTTTATTTGCGAAAACAATGGCACGAATATCATGAAATGCCCCATATCCTCTGCGACTGATTTCTTGCCGCCAATACTTTGCAGCGGTCGCTTTCTGCACGCTATCACTGTCTAATTTAAATTTGACTACGCCATTGGGACAGTCAAACTCATAATCTTCTTCCTGCAATTAATTTTTGAAAATCAATGAAAATTAATACCACTTTCCTTATGAGGTACATATGATTGATATTTAAAGAGATTACTAAAAAGCAAATCCTTACGTTTAATAATTTTCCAGCAGTTGCTGAATCAGTAGCATAAGAAATATGCAAAATCCACAAACCGCTCGCCATCGACGCTAGCAATTTTTCATTTCGATTAAGCTTAGCACAGAGCAAATGCGTCGCAGATGGATCGAAATTATTCAGAGCAGAAGTCGTCGCACCCAACTTCTCCAATTGCTCTGCGAGCACACCACGCTCGTCAGCATCAATGCCAGATATCATGAAATGCTTGGGCTTCGATTTCATTTGGAGTTCTCCAGGAATGATCATATCTTCATCCCAACCAACTGACATCGGTTGCGTGTACTTCCGAGGCAAAACATCCGCGTCGCATTCCATTTTTTTCATGGACTGACGCCTGGGACCACTGGAGTCACTACCAATGGCCATATGTTTTTCAAGCTCGTCGAGTTTAGCCAAGACAGAATTGTTAATCTAATTAGAGAAAAGTAAGAAGCAATCAGCTTGAAAATGATTTGCACAGAAAATAAACACTTTCTCAACGATATTTTCCCAGTTCGTACGTTGCGCATTTCGCCGCCCGGCCTAATATTATTTCAAATCACAAATACAAATCACATATTTACCCTTCACATATTTATTTATTACAACGAACGAAGAAAGACAGGCAGGCGACGATGATTTCAGAGAGACAAAAGTATATTACAAGAAAGGAGGAGACAATCGAAGACGTGGAAAATACCAATAGATGCAATCCTGAAAAATCCAGGAGAGCGAAATATTTGGATTGTACGCATGATCAAAAACTGCAACAATTTTGTTTATTTCTCCATTTTTTGCAATAATATGTGATTTGTAGGACAATACATGAAGATGCCCACGGTAAAATGCACGTCGTAAACGAAGATTTTAAAAATTTTCAACGTCGTCGTAACGTGATTAGTATCTTTGTAAATTATTCAAAATGTATGACCAAAACCCGACTTCCATCAATTATACCTCGAAACTTAACTTACTTCCGAGTCCTGAACAGTGGTATCAACATTCTCTTGAATTTCCATGTCTGCACAATCTTGTTGTGATGCAAATTGCACATGTAGATCTTTTGGTACATTGGGGTCATTCGAGCTACAAGATCGTGGATGTGTTTCATAGTATTTCTTCCAAAATTGACGTTTTATCTCCGATAATGGCTAAAATTAATTGGAATATGTAATGGGAGACTCAACTTTCAGGACTTATAATAACGCATCTAACAATAAGTAATTACTAGAAGATCTGTTCCTGTAGTGGCAAATTTTATCCTGAATCGACAGGTGCGTACACTCCTAACAAAGGAAGTTTGAAAATATACTCTTTAAGGCATTCTTTCTGAGACAATGTCGACGAAATTTGACTCAATGTCAAAGATTTATAACATTATTTCCAAGTAATTAAACGAAAAAAACTATTCAGCATTCTACTCCTAATGTCGTTGTCAGTGAGATCAGTAAGGCCACAATTTCTTAAGAAAAAAGGTAACATTTTTGTATGGCAGAAAATTAAAGTTATATCTCATGATAAACAGTATTCGGATCTGGTGTTACTTACAGTCCCTGGTGATTTCTGTGGTTCGGGCATTTTGTCAATCCATCGCTTCCATTTTTTACGCAGTTCAGGCGGCGGTGGATTTTCAAAAACCGCGCCGTATGGTGTTTCCGGAGTAGCAATTGAATCATCCATTCGTTGGCAAGGTGTTTTCGGTGTGCAATCACCTGGAGTTTGCACATCCCCACATATTTTGCGCACTCGCGCCATTATCTCATTAACTGGTGTTATTTGACTATAAGTCTGAGGTTTTCGATTCGGAGTTTGTGCTGAAAATTGAAATAAAAAAAAGCACATAATTAAACTTTGTCAATTTTAATAAATTAATCAACATTACCATCATCATGTTGAGAAGTCGTTGGTATTGGCGAGTCGTTTGCTGAAGACAAACCAAGTCGACGGAATGTTACACTTGCTGGAGTTATTGAGCTGATCATATTTATGTTTCTTTGATTTGGTGTTCCTGTAGCTAATTCTAAAAATTATTATTGGTTGCGACTCTCATATTTCCTTTTAATTAGAACATCGAAAAAAAATTACAAATCACAATTTCAAAAATGATGTCTCCCACTATATAATTGAAACTATTAAGATTATTATGTCTCCTTGCTGTATTCTCTGGTGGATGAATAGTGATGCAATAGACAATTTGTTAATGTTTATCCAAGTCCAAGGGGACCCCATTTGAATTTTAATCGAAACCGAAAATCAAACAATTTGTAAAGTGTATAAAACTGCTCATTTCCAAGAAAACATTGAATGGGTTTATACAGATTTTAATTTGAATGAGGTTTTAATGAATGAGGTTCCCTTGTAAGATTACGTTTGTAAAAGAAAAAGTGTCTTTTATATATTGTAAATATTTCCGATAGAATTACTTTAAATATACTCCCACTTACCATTATTGACAGACGTAATTTTTTGCTGCTTTTGTGCAGGTATAGACGATTCAAAAGACTCTGTATCCTTTGTTTTTATCCCCTGGGATTTGCTTTGAATTGAATGATTTTCTAATTTAACAAAATATCAAATAAATAACCATCGCCATAATTCAAACAATTTGACTGAACCTTACCTTTTCCATCGCCAAGGTAAAACATGTGCTCGGAAAGTAGCTTTCCCTGCTCAGCACATTGCAACAGCCAATCCTTACTAACAACTGGAATACCCCATTTCAATGCCCCTTGATATTTCTTCCCCGATGGTTCAGCAAGTATTAAATGCGTCGTCGCAAGCGAATTCTTCTCGGGTATCGTATACCTAGACATCCAATCCTGCGGAACGCCACCAAGTTGATCCACAACATGAGAGAGGAATTCTTTCTCACATCTTTTAAATCCTCCAAGTGTAATTACTAATCCATTCAGAACATCAGTAACCTTCGCAAATGGCAAATGATAATACTGCATGTCTGTAATTAATCGCTTCTGCTCGCCACATTCAGTCACCCATAATGATGTTACGACATTCGACGCAGTTAACTGAAGGTTTTGATTAGCTACCGGAACAATAGCATAATCAGGAATGCCTTTAAAATTTGAACCCACCACGGTGCCCTGCAATTCCTTGATATATTCAGCAATATTCATCTCCTCCTCTTGCGGATGGTTGACGATCATAAACTTGAGATTTGAAAATATCCCTACTTCACTGTCACCCATAGTTATATCAATACTGGGGGAACTTATATTATTTGTAGGTATTTCTTGAGATTTCTGATGGTTTGTCGCATCTGGTTGGGTTTGACTACTTGCAGGAATACTAAAAGCAGCAAGAACGTCATCAACGCTATCCCTACTCTGCGTCCCCGCGAAATAACGTTGCAAATCTTCATCGTTCTGGTCGACGGTAGGCTCAGGTGCGATGAGATTTTCGTCTTTTTTTAAAAGGGTTACATCGCTTCTAAAGAAATTCAAAGCCTAGCAAAAGCAAAGAAAAAACAATATTACGAACACGATAGGAAGATCAATTTCAACATTAATTTATTATGCTTAATTTACATGCAATTTACGTGAAAATAGATAGCTCTGACGAAGTGGATATCACACATAATAAGTGGGATGATAATATACGCGTAGCTCAAATTACAAAAAGTGTCTAATTTTAAATGGGAAAATATATTTCACAAATTTTAAAGCGCTTTTTCTGGTAAAGTTTTTACCGAGTGTATATGCACTTTTTAATAGTACTATAGAAAATTTAAAGGCGAATTCAGGTCAACGCTTTTAGCTGGGCGAAGCATCTGCGATTTTTTTAATTTTCGGTGGAAATTTTGAGAATTATTATTTCTTTAAGATTTCAAGTGTGTATTTCAAGACCCTAATAGCCATTGCAATTTCAATAAAGAGAAGTGGTGATAGAATCATGAAAGCACTAAGAATAAGGTCAATGTGAAGAATCAATAAAATTAATTGAGTTCCATATCATAACACTTTCTTGATTTACAGAGTATCTGCTTTCTTTGTTTGATTTTACCGAGCATCGACTGCTATGGTCATTAGCTCTATTCAATTCCTTTTCAATGTAATTAGTCATATTAGAGGCTAACACTATTGATAAGAAGAAGAATTCACTTTAATATGCATCCCCACCGAGAATCGAACCCAGGACCTCATGGACAGTGGTCATCGACCATACCACTGCGCCACTTGGCTGGACTGTATCTGCTATTGTGGTCATTAATTATATACAATTCAGTTTCAATGTAATTAGTCATCATAGAAACTAAGAACTATCGATTAGAATAATTAATTTTGATCTAAAACAGAATTCAACCAGACTTCGACCCCGGGCCTTATAGTGAGCAGTCATTGATCATTCTGAGCCAGCTGGTTTAAACTAAAACATCTATAACATACGATTCATGAATATAGCCTATCCATGAATGCAAAAGTCAGCCTTTATAAATGCACCTGAAGGACTTTATGGAATAGACGCGGACATTCTGGTGTAACACGAAATAAAGTGACGAAGGGCATTTTAAAAGTCTTGCAATCTTGCAAAGGGTCTATACTGACGATCAATATTGACGAATATTTTAAAATAGTGCGTCAAATTTTCTTTCTGTCACGGCCCTCTTAGACGTCTCTTTCGAAGGGTACCGTGTATTACCTGGGACCAAGACATCGATAACAACTTTGATGGTTCAGCTTCTATATTACTGCGAACTGTTCACTCTTATTGTTGACTGTTGACTCTTGACAATTCACTGTTCACTATTGACTGTCTTACTAAGGACTGTACAGTATTCACTATTGAGCAACTTATGCTACGTTATCCAACTGCTTAAGCACTAATTAAGTTTGCTGCCATTATTTCGACAATTATAAACTTGACAATACAATTAATTTATCACACATAAGGGGGTCGGTTTAGCACCCGCCCAACTTATAATGCGTGGGCAATTAATGTTGTTGTAATTCTGCAACATAGCAAAGCCCAATCTTTAATGTCAATATTATAATTACATAAGATTCAAACACACAAACAATGGAATCTTTAGGGTCTGTCCCTAATTGTAAGTGTGACAATATTTTTGTAGATATAACTCCCGGATTACTAGTGCCTTTGGAAGACCCTCCTTGCCATTATCTACATGCCCCATGGGGGTCCACAAAGCAAAAGTGTGTCAGTCCAAAACTTTCGATGGTCAGTATCTGACACGCGAGTCATAGGTTCACCATCACTGAAATAGATTTAGCCTCAACCAAAAACTTGACCAATGAGTAGAGAAAATATCAGACGTGGTAAGCAAGCGACGAATGTCGTACCACTCAGAAATGGCATTTTCCAAGATCATTTGACTACAAAGAAGGACCGCACAAAGAGAAAAGAGAGGAAAAACGTAGATAGAAACAACGTATGTAAATATTGTATTGAATCAACGCAGGATCAGTGTTTAACCCACAAAAATAACCAGGTGACTTCGAAGACTAATCGCATGAGCTAGACAGAAGGTCTGCAATCCTTTTCGATGTGCGGCTAAGTTAACCAAAATCAAATTAGTAATGCTATAAATTGAACTATAGTTTGACGATACTAAAGTGAGTCATTTGAAATTAATTAATGGGTCAATCGATGACCATCGGGGCCGACCGCTTTGTTACCTTCAAATACAATATCTTCAAAATGCACGAGATTCGCACTAAATTATTCTATTATTTTCCAGATACCATCTAAAGTAATGATTCTAAACCAATGCGCCGCAAAATTCTAGGAATGTCCGCCAAATTTTAGAAATATATGAATACAAGGGTAATCAACCCATGGCCCGTCGAAAACATTTCTACGGCCTACAAGAACAAATGATACTAAAATTCACTGATCTAAATAATATATGTTTTATCTTCTAATCGGTCCCTACGAATGCTTAACTTCAAAATGAATCAAGAAAATTGGTTTTTACTTACCTTTTTGCTCAGAGGTGAATTATCTCCTATTCCAGGCCCATCCACACTTGCTTCAACGCCACTTGTTATTAAATATTCATCCACATTGACTGGCATTTGTTCATTCATACTATTAACAAGCCAGTTAATATTAACAATTGCACAAGGAAAATGTTTGTTTGTTATCTGCTTAAATTCAACACACGTCACACTTTTACAAATCACATGTGTAATTTGATCGTTGAGGGAAAAACACGTCGTTGCACCACTAAAGTTGAGTATTTTACCAATCTTTTCCTTCTGCGCTGCTTGAAATCCAGCTACATATATCTAAATAAAAGTAAAAGCGTATTAAACAATACAACTGATTGCAATGTTTTTAATGACATTCGTTATATTTTAACTTACCACACAACCATCTAAAAATAATCCAGCAGCTTTAGCCTTTTTAATATCAATCTTATCTATAATTTCATCCTGAGAATCGACTGCAGATGTTTGTCCACAATAAGGCGTACTAGGTACGTAACTCATATTGACGGTTTGATCAACAAACTTTGGTACCACTTCGCAGAACTGTGTCGAATGTGTCATAATCATGCTTACTTGAGACATATTGGGGGCATCAAAATCATCTTGCTTTGTGGGTGTGGATGTAGCTGCCTTCACGGCGTAGTCTTTCAAATTGGGAAGTGCCACACCCTTCTCAGCACTGTCCACTATCCAATTCTCGGTAACACAATCGATTTTGTATTTTATCGCAGATTTGTACTTTACTGATGACGTGGAGTTTGATGATTTGCAAACGAGTATATCAGTCTTACTCACGTCCATTGCAGCACTAAAACAACCACCATTCGCTTCCACCAGGGTTTGAATATGGGTCTCTTGTTTACTAAAGCCTGTACTGCAAATATTCAGATTGAGAAATGGTGGGCATTTGTACTTTTGAAATTCAGCGTTATGGGCATGGACAATGCGTGTTTTGCCTGTTTCCCACAAAGCGTCGATAAACTCAACCGTCATTATTTTCATTCCTTCTTGTACAGCTCTCTGAAAAAAACTAGTTTCTTAGCACATTTTCATCTTAACTAACACTGGGCAAAACACCTTAGTATTTTTACTTCTTGGATTCAGATAGTGACTCACTGAATCCTGAATCACTGAATCCAGATGCCATTTCGCTGCATATAACACTGTAGCACGTATTTTCAGCAAATTATAATTTTTGCATAAAAGTACTCGTTCTTGAATTAATTTGAGGTGCTGATCACGAACATCGAAAAAGGCTTATACATAATATAAAAAACTGAATAATGCAATAAATACATTAATATTAAAACACTGATTATTAAAATTGCGAAATATTCTGCATATTTATATTAATTAATAATTTCAATTTTCATGTCATTATGCTGCATTATATAACGCGATATATCATCCGAAACTAGTGAACTGGGCAAGACTCTTTTTTTTATTTTTTAGATAAAATTTCAAATCTTGAATGATTTAACATACTGGACATGAATACCAAATTGGGTCATTACATGTCAAAGGGACCAATTTTAGAGTTGGTGTCAGCTCGACCATCTCTAAATCGAATGAAATGACATGCCAAATTTCACTTCGATATCTTTCATGATTGCCTATACAGGGCTTCTCAAAGTAGAGGAGCTCATCATGGTTTCTGACAGGATTGTCTAAAGGTGACAACTTTGCCTAGGCGAGGTTCAGACTAAGAGCGTCGCGTGGCTTCGCTTTGCTTTAGTATTTGTTTGAATTCATAAAGAAACGAAGAAACTCGCAGAAACAACCTATCTCCTTTTAATACATTGGTCGGACAAGGCGAACCATGAAGCGCACTGGCTTAAATAATATATAAGTATGCAAGATATCAAATGTAGCATTCACAGCCTTTAAGTAAATAGAGATGCTTCAACATATATTTTCGGTGGGTGTGAAGTTTCGAATAAATATTTTTATTTATTATGATTACTCATTATCTTGGCCATTTTGCCCCATTGGGGTGAGCAACCTTTATATGATCGGGCCAGTACCTCGACGCGCGTCTCCGATTTATAAGTTCCATTATGACCATGTCTCAAATGAGGGATTCCCCTTGGACATTGAATGCTACGCGGGCCACACAAATATATTCGGCGGGTCGCAGTTTTCTCATCCCTGTTCTAGAGTATTTATGGCATTAAACGCACAATAAAATTGAAAATAATAAAATTGTCTAGAACAGAGGTGGGCAAATCTTTTGATAGTCAAATTTTCATCTGCAAGGTGGCCCTTGCAGATGAAAATTTGACCTCGGACCAAACAGTTTTTCTTTCTTTCTAATTTTAAGTTTTTGTTAAGGATGTCGGATCATATATTTTAGGTTGCCCCCGGAAGTAATCTAAAATAAATGCATAAGTATTGCTTAATATTTTATCTAATTTTTTTATGCACCAATTTATGTTAGACAAAAACTAATATTAGTTTTTTTAATAATAATAAATACAATGTTTCACGGGCCTGACAAAATTCTACAATCCGACATTTGCCCAAGCCTGGTCTAGAATGTACACAATCTGCGAGTTTCTTTTGGGCGCCGCAATGAGTGGAATAACTCAAAGTCGCAGCAATTAAAAACTATTGACAATAAAAACTTGAAATTTGCAAAACCGAAATAATTTATCTTAAAATAATATAACACATTTGTGAACTTTAAAAAGGCATACGATTCTATAGATAGAGAGACAAATCACTGTCGCAATCACTGAACAAACGCTCACAGCTACGAGGTCTAGAGTAAAATTTACGGGAGAGATTTCAGAACCCATTGGGTCAAAACAGGTGTAATACAGAGAGATGGACTGTCCCCTCTACTCTTTAACTGGGTACTGGAGAAGGTAATGAGTATTGCGGAAAAGAATGAAAGAGAAACGAATTCCTAAAATAAAAATAGAAAGACAGAACGATAACCTGGAAATTGACTGTCTAGCTTTTGAGGACGATCTGGCAACACTTGCGGAAAACATGGAAGACGCAAGAAGAAGGAATTAAATATACTGAAAGAGACTGCAGAAAAGGCGGGACATGCGGGTATGAAAAGACAGAATACATGACCAATAGGAAAGATGTTCAAAGACCGATCATAACAAAATATGGTCGTTAATTAAGGTCGTTAACAAGTTCAAGTAACTAAGTGAATTAATCCAACCAAATGGAACTAGCATTCCAGTTGACAAAAAACAATAGCAATAAGAAGTCCATATCTATAAATGCAAAGCTAAGGCACTCCAATGCCGTTAGTAAACCAGTGGGCCTATATGCCTCAGAATGCCTTACACTGAACACAGCCAGACAGTTAGAGGAGATAGAAAAGGAAGGAGAGGAGAAAAAAAGGAAGGAACAATTATACGAAAAATCCTGGGACCAAAGTATGAAGAGGGAACTTGAAAACTGAAAAGCAATAGAGAGATCTACACAAGAATAGAGAAAATATCAGACACGATGTGGAAAAGAAGAGTAACCTCATACGGACACATCAAAAGAAAGAACGAATGAAGACTGACAAAGAAACTATTCAATTACTTCGATAAAAACCCCAAAACACAGTTATCATGGAGCAAGGTGTAGAATAGAAAAGAATTAAGAGAGAAGATCGGGGGATTCGGGGGTTTCCAAGAAAATGGAAAAGAAGGCTGGAGCAAAATGGACAGAAGAAAGAAAAAACAGCATCGAGAAAGAATGAAGGAGTACTGGAAGAGAAGAATGAGGAGAGGAACATAATCATGGGAAACTATTTCACGTGGTCCTTAGTCGGCCTAAATTGAAAGAAGAAAAAAAAAACAATATAACACGCAAGCAAATATATGGAATGAGACATAAGAACGGGAAAGCATTGAGAAGTGAACAGGAGTCTTCAGTTGTGAGAGATAAGGTTACCATTCCAATATCCCAATTCTGCGATACAAATTGAAAATTAAATATAAAATTATCAATTTTGTACTCTAGTTTCTCCAAACTCTTTAGCGAAATTGAACATGCACCAATGTGTCAAAAATGTGTCGCTGTTAACCAGTGATATCTGTTTAAACCTATTTTCACAAAAAAGGAAAGACCCGGGCAAGATGCAAAAAAAACGTCTTTATCAGTACTTTTTGCGATGCTATTCATAAGGATGAAGCGCAATTTGATATTCCTCAATCAAGATAACAACTTTCACCCAAGAAGTAATTTCAATGATGCCCAGTATAATTAATAATGAATTAAAAAGTATTGCACTTACAGTATATTTCTCTGATTTGACACCATCTGTAATTAGAAATGTTGTATCTGATACTAACTGCAAACAGAAGATACCAGCCATTGCTTGCACCTTCGCCTTCAAATCTCGCTTGCTTTCTTTCGGCAAACAGGAACAAACGACAACACAATTCTCCATTGCAAGACTCACTAAAGGAGATTCAGATTGTGGAATCGTTTTTGCATTCTTCAAGCATTGCAATAACACCAAAGGCGATACAACACTGCTAAAATTATTCATGCTATTTACCTATCATCGCCCAGATAAAAAATAGAGGTTGCACTTACACACTTTTAGAATGCACCACTTTCTTGTAGAAGTCTCCCTTCATTTCTTGAAAAACAATGACATCAGTTTTATTTGTCTCCATTCCATCAATGTTTGGATCATCACATCTTATCCATTTTGTATAAATATCATAATTGTTGGCAATCTTCACAAAACGAATTTGTTTATTAGTAAAAAATATTATTTCAAATTATGAAATCATACTAACATTGTATGCTTCAATCATGGATGGATCACATTCTTGTTGGTCTTTGCAGTCCTTCGGCACGACAAATACAATTTTCACAGGCATCGCCATCACATGAGTTAACAGTGTTTAATTAATAATAAACAGCTCTCAGAACTTGACTTTTAGCAATTTGAGCACATCACAGAATACTAGACATCAACAACATAACCGACATGTCTTATAACCATAGTAATATAGATCATCTATATAACCTTAAAATTGGGGATTTAATCTGTCTCAAATTCGAATATAACTGTAAAAAGAAACAATATATGGATATTGAAAATGAGATTGATAAGCGCGTATAATCATGTCTATTGTAATCCACGCTATAAAATTTGCGCAGTTGTGTTATGTTTAATTCAATGGATTCAAAATTGTTTGGGGGTAATTTAGGCAACCGATATTGCATATGAAAGTAAATATATGATATATGTGAATTTATTATCGGGATCAACGGCATCATCTATGGAACGTATGCCATTATGGCCGGTAAATTCAGATTTAGCATATTTCACGTTCACTTGATGGCCGAAACTAGGCCTATGGCCAATTGTAACGCCCGGAACCCCTGAAACCATATACGTAATATACGTAACGACGTATATGCCAGAAACGTTAGATATTTTTCCACGGAACGATATAGGCAACTAAACATGCATATAGTGAAGAAAATGTAATGTTATAAATCTATTACTGTTGTAAAAGTCGATAGTACTTGTTAAACGTATATAGTTTCCTATGTTTTTCATGTTTTGTGGATTAAACAATTATACTATTAATATGAATATGATTATTCATATTATATTATTCTATTAAAATATGTTAATATTATAATTCTGGTAAAATATAGCCCGTATATTAAATGATAAGATTCTATTACTTGTAAAGAATCGACTTCAAATATAACAGTTTATTTTAGTTTCAAAATATATAACTTTTGAATTATTATTTAGTTCCAATCTCATCCGCTCAAATGTTTGATGGAGCCACTTTGAACCTTCCCAAAAGACGCCATTTTCCCAACAATCGTGGCATCATTTCATCCATCGTTATCGCGGTGTGCGTCGTTTTCGTTTATTGCACGCAGTGTACATGCAAGGAATTGTCCAACATCGCATATTATCAACAATTGAGTGCTATCAACATTCAACAATGGTGAGTCCTTTGTGGGTCTTCGCTTGCATGGTTTTTACATGTGGATCGTAAGTAAGCATTGCTATAATCTGTCTATGGCGTTGCAGAGCCGGCGCTCCGAGCACACGACGAAGGTGTTCGTCGGCAGCCTGCCGCCGAACGTGACTGCGGAGGATCTTCGCGCACTCTTCGAGCCGTACGGTGTGATCGCCGAATGCGATATAGCTAACCGATGCGGCTTCCTTCATCTGGAGGACAAGGACCTCGCCGAAAAGGCGATCGCCGAGCTGAACAACACGACGTTCATGGGCGCGCGCATCTCGGTGGAGATGGGACGCGTGAAGCCGCGCGGCGAGCGACGAATGCGTGGCGGCGGTGGCATGGGGGGAGGCGGAGGTCGCGGCGGCGGTATGGGACGCAAACGAGATGCGGGACCGTATTCACGTGATGGCGGTAGCTTCGGACGTGGAGGGATGTCGCGTAATGGCGGCGGTGGTGGCGGATATCGCGATGATTATCGTAATTACGATGAATATCGCGATTATGAGCGGTATGATGATCGATACGATCGCCGCCCGCCTATGTACGACGATGGACGTAGTGGACGTGGAGGTGGCAATGGTGGGGGTGCCTACATGAACGATCGTAACTCGTACGGGAATGGGTATGACCGACGGCCCTATGATGGGGGCCAGTATGGGAGTACTAGTATGCCCCCAGCGCGTCCCTATGAGGACAACAGAATGCCCCCAAATGGCGGGGGGTATGATGATGGGAGGCGTGCCGGGGGGAGCGATCCGGGACAGATGCGACAGCCTAGCTACGATCGTCAACCGCAGACGCAGACCGACATGTTTAGTCGTCGTGATGGACCACCAAAACAAATGTAAGCGAATTTATTATATGACAAATTTGCTTATTTTTTAGTATCAAGTTTAGTAGTCCCAATCGTTGGTACAAACAATTATACAATAAGCACAACTAATTTTTAGTTCATATATTCAAACCAAGGGGGGGATATATAAGGAAAAAGGTTTTTGTGATATTTTTTAGGGCAGGGAACTTCATTTTCGGTATCGATATTTTGTGAAATAGTCTTAAACAGATAGGACACGGGGAATCCCTATTAATTGTTCCTTGTCTGCATATTCGGTTTTGAGTAGGCTCAAATCTTCGTTTTAATTTTTTTATTATTATTTTTTTTTAATTTTAGAGTTGAAAGCTCGTTATATCGTACGCGATGTAGCTCTACAATGCACGTACTGCTTTACAATGAACGTATTTCAGTATCGTTTTTAATTAAGAAATGTCATACATATCCTACGAATTTATAGCCTGCTAGTTTTCTAAGCAAGCCATGTGGAAAGTAGGGAACCATCGATCAAACAAGACCTATCAATAATTTTAGTCTGCTATTTATAACATTTTCACAATTTTGTTACTTTTTACGTGTATGTACCGAAAGGCGACTTTTCCGCCGCACGCTGGGGAATGAAAACGAGCACATTACTGAGTGCATGCGTCAATATTGTTAAGAGCTGGGTTCAACAAGCAATTAAATGAAAAGCAATTAAAATGATTTATACGTGTGTAAACGGCTATTGGTGAATTTACTGTCAACCGTTTAACAGTTGCGTGCCCAAAATCGGCGCACAGTGATCGATTTCCATAACATTTTCGGCAAACCCATTACTAATATAGTCATATACGTGAAAATTATCTATTGATACAGAAGATTTCAAATCATTCATGCACCTGGAAGTTTCCTCATTGGCCTTTGATTTTTTTGTTTTCGCTTCTGTGTCGGCTTTTGTTATAACTTTGTATATATTTCTGCTCTAACCTACTGCATTGTTTGTTGCACTTGTTCCTTCAAAATATATACGCAGACTTTGAAAGCTGAAATTTATGTTTTTTGAAAATTTTCTCAACAATACATTTATTTGTATTCCTGTTCACCCATTTCTAATGGTTTTATATATATTTTTCTGTTTCCTCTTGTTGTTTCCAGTGACTTTTAGTATTTTATTTGGCTTTCTTCACTTTAATTTATTCGAGTGACGGAACACGGTTGTCATTGTTGTTTCCATCCTATATGTTTGTGCATACATATGTCTGCTATTATATGCCTGTAAGAGGAAAATTACGAGAGCCTATTCTGAGTCCCTTTTCTATTGCTATTTCTAGTATGCTGCATTACATATACGTCAACTTTAAAGACATGTTTTTGATTGGAGTGAACACTCTTTTTGCATTTTGCTCATACCATTCGATTCTACGTCGCCTATATAATATATATACCTGAAGTCACTGCGCTTCTTCTTGTGAATCTTTTTCAGTTTACTTGATATTTTGTGAAATGAGGCAATTTTGGAGATTGTTTTTGCTTGGTTTGAACGCGGGTTTGTTGTTTTCGTTTATGACATTATATCCTTCAACTCTTCACTTATTTGTATGATTGCGAAAAATTGCTGGAGCCATTTCTCAATATCATTTCTGATACCTTTCATTTACGTCGACTTTGAAGATGTCTTTTTTATGGTATGAACATAGTTGTTTAAACTTTTATCACCTCACTTGTCTTAACATCGCTCATATTTAATATATGGGAGCATCTTAATAAAAAATTTAAAAACTGTTCACACCATAAAAACATTTTCAAAGTTGACGTAAATGAAATGTATTGGAAATGATATTGGGAAATGCGTCCAGTAATTTTCGGCAAACATACAAACAATTGAAGAGTTGAAAGATATGTTCTCAACAAAAACGATAAACCCGTGTTGAAACCAACCAAAAAGCACCTTTTAAATTGCCTCATATTTCACAAAATGTCAACTAAACAAAAATGGCCCACAGAAGCGGTTCCAGTGATTTAACTCTGGCATGTATATAATATAAGCGATATAGAATCGAATGGTATGATCAAATTGCAAAAATAAAGTTTCCGCACCGACCAAAAACACATCTTTAAAGTTGACGTTGAAGTAATGCAGCATACTAGAAAACGCTACTGTAAAGGGACTCAGAGAAGGCTCCCGTAATTTTCCTCTTGCATGTATATAATAGAAGGGTTGCACAAACACATAGAGTGGAAACAACAATGACAAGCATGTTCCGTCACTCGAATAAATCCAATTGAAGAAAGCCAAATAAAAAACTAAAAATCATTGATAACAAGAGAGAACACAAAAAAAAAATAACACCGTTAGAAATGGGTGAATAGGAATGCAAATAAATGTATTGTTGAAAAATTTTTCAAAAAACAAACTTCGGCGAGTCAAAGAAAGAAAATGTTAAAATCGAAGATTAACAGTCTGCGTACATATTTCGAAGGAACAAGTGCAACAAACAAAGTAGATCAAGGCAGGAGTATATACACCAAGCTATAAAACTCACAGACCACCTGAAGCCAACAAAGAAGCGAAAACAAAAAAATCAAAATCCTATGAGGAATCTTCCAGGTGCATGAATGACTTGAAGTTTTGTGTATCATCTCATTGAGATATGCCTAATTAAATAAACCCTGAATTTTTCAAGAATATAACTAAATTAGAAATTGGTTTGCCGAAAAGTTTGTGGAACTCGATCACTGTGCGGCGTTTCCACTCTTGCATAGTTATATACTATCAGCACATGGTGCCTATTCTTTGCCAGAATAGTTTTTTCTTTCACCATACAATCCACAGAATACATGTAATCGCAAGTTTTTCGCTTCGGATTTATTTTGTATCTAGTAGAATTTTATCCGAGAAATGTACTTCAAATTTAAAACTGTTATTTCAACTTTTCTTGAAAATCTTCTACGTCAAACAGTAGTTAGTTTGTAGTTAGTTTTATAAATTTTACATAAGGTTTTTGGTTTTCGTTGCCGATCATTAAAGACGCTAGACTGTTAAAGCTGAGAAACTCAAAAACAAGGTGATACTAACGTGGAATTTTTGAAAAAGTGAAAACTGTAACGTGCTTATGAATTGTCATAAAAATTTCAATGCTCCTTTAGTTATTCCAGCCGAGAAAAATGCCTTAATAACATAATTGCGTTAATAATAGCAAATGTAAAAATGAGTTATGGATAGTTAGTTATTTTCTTTCGTAATAAAATAGCTTGCGACGTCTTACTCTTTAACTATGCATGTTTAAGAGTATAGTCTGCACCTGGAACAAGGCAGGGCTTAGAATTTATCTGGAGGTACTCTTTGAGAATCACTGGTACAAATAATAAATGCCTAAAATGTGTACTATAAGATATTTTGCGCCATGAACGAAAACTTGCAATGTGTTTACATATGTCAACAATTCCCTATCAGAAGCACCGGTTACGAACGCTCGTCGCAGGGTGGTGGGCAGTACGCCGCCTACGGCAATGCCAACACCACTGCGTACGCCAACACGCAGCAACAGCCTACGACGGGTGGCAGTTACGGCGCGCCGATGAACAGCTACAATCAGCCGATGCAGGCGACGGGCGGCGGCTACGGCGACAATCGCGGCGCACTACCGCCCCAGCAGAGCTACGACGCACGCGGACAGCCGACGATGGCGACAAACCAGGGCTATGCTAGCGCACCGCAGGGTTACAACAGCGCGCAGGCGACGGGCCCGACCGTCGGCGGTGGCTACGGCGATGCCTACGGCATGCGCACGCAAAACAGCGCCTACGACACATCGTACCCGCCGCTGCCGCAGCAACAACGCGGGTAAGTGTTTGCGTTCAACCCCCAAAAAAACAACAAAAACTAATAAACCTAGAGAAAACTGAGCGCGAGAGAGTGATATGTGCGAACTGCTGATAGAGAGAGCAATAAGGGCATACACACGGATCGAATTATTAATTAACCCTACGTACCATATATCAATTGATTAATCAGAAACATTAATCGTAAGTTTGGATGGCTGAACTATGAATAATCACATGGCGAAATCATCGTATTGCGCCCTTTAAAATATCACCACTATGTCACGACGTGTTTGTGTGTGTGAGACTTGGTATTTCGGTATCGAAAATTTAACCACGATTCCCACCCACGTGTAACGTGCCTGTTTGCGTCGCACTCAATTTGTACTTGCCGATAACGAACCCGCCTATAGCAATATTTTGAATTCTGTATGTGTGTTATTTTTAGTTTCGCAGGTGGTTACGCTCCAGGTCCAGATTTCCTTGCGTGCGGCGCGAGATTTTAAACGTGTGCGGAAATAGCGTCAGTTTTTTACAAGCGAAAATTATTCACCGATTTTATTTCGCGTGTTTCTCAGTTTGCAACAACAATTTAAAAAAATGCCGGAGAATTCTCGCACTTGACGTATGTAAGCAAAAATCGATTTCATGATCTATTCAAATAAGACAACCTTGAAGTACAGATTGAATTAAGTTTCGTAGTATAGTTGGTATTGGATATCGCATTAAATGTAGGGAGAATTTGATTTAATGCGTTTGCGCCGCCGATCCGAAAGAATTACTTCGCTAAAATATAGATGCGCGTGTACCGTCGATGTTAAATTGCGCACGCCGCCTTTCTGAATGCACTTGCGTGAGTTTGCAGAAAGGGCTTTAGGGTCGCGCGGGCAAATGTCTTAATTATTTACTGATATTTGCGGTAATATAAGATTGTATGTTTGTTTGGGACAACGTAAACACTTCTGCGTGCTGCTGACTGCTGGCTTGCAAGCGGTCGGCGAAATGTTCTAATTTTTGAAACATTGTTTTCGTAGCTTTTATGTTTCTTTTATTTTTTTGTAGCTGCGCCACTGTATGAGATGGCCGTTTTGATCACCTAATAGCGCTTTGTTTTATCATCCTTTATTTTTTATTGTAATAAATCGAATGTTTACGCAGACCAGCGGTTTGATTTTTTTTATACTATCGAGGACAGGCTGTGTCGATGAGACCACTTTCAATGCTATGGGGTTGATTACGAGGTTTTGTATTTGTACGTATCTTTCATAAATCGCTTCATTTTGGCGTTCCTTTAAAATCAGAATATGATTTCCCGTTTATTTTATATCATTGGTGACAATTTCAAGTGCATATCAGCAATGTTATACTGATATCAATTGATAGGAAAGAAACTCATTGAAACCACTGTGAAGTTAGTAAAAAATCTCAGAAATATCCATAAGGAGTTATTTATATGACCCAAATTAATGTAAATTTTGCAAGAACTATTAAGAGGACCCTACGCGACTGGTACCACGTAATGGCAAAATGATGAATTCAAAGGTGAAATTCAAACTTTGTTACAAATTATTTTCTAATCTGCATCATATAAAATGCCCTTTCTAGTATGGATCGATTCCTCATTAAATATAGTTTTTGATACATATTTACGCCTAAATGTTAGGTAATAATTGAGGGTATCGTGTAAAAAATGTCGAGTTTTAGTTTTTTTTTCACATTGCCCGAATTGCTAGTTATGATTCTATCATGTACCAATTGTGAAAATATTTTCAAACTCGTAGGATAGTTTTTCATTTGATTACTTACAATTAGAACCTTAATATCGGTAATAACTCATAAAAGTTGAGTCTAATAAGGGCGACGTTTTTACACTGACAAGAAAAAGGAGTTGAAATTACTTCTTAAAAAATTTCACTTTTACATTATTTTGGATAACATCTTTAGAATTCTTGTTAAGTATGATTGCAGATTACTCTAATAACGTCAACATTGCCGATCTCAAAAATGACCTCTCCTATAATATAATGACTTGTATAAATCATGAGTATAATAACGGGGGCATTTGTGCAGTCAGAAATATGACTTGATATTATTTCTTTTAAAAATCATACGTTTATTTACATTTCTTGGTATGCAAATTATGTATTAATGGATTCGGAATTAAATTTCCACTAACTTCCGAAACAGTTTTTTCGATTAATTGCCTAGAGGGAATAGATTGTTATGGTTAAAACATTCACAAACAAGGCACTTTATATGTAGATTTTCTCAATTATTAATTATAAAGCTATATTTTCTGTCGCACTTTACCATATCGACCTATATTTGACAGTCGTCAAAGACGTGCGAATAATGGAATAACAAAAGAGAATAAGAAAATGTGGTACAATATTGTTGGCATTAGTGTTAACATCGTACTACATTTTGGGATTCCTCGGTAGGTTCTATTATTCCCACCAAGTAGAACAAAGTTTGAATTTCACGTTTTAGTTTCTCATTTTTCCGCTGTTTATTTTGATGCCAAACTAAATGCAATATGTCTTTATTTGACCATTCCTCCTGTCAACACCGACTTTATCATTATTTCTGTTATATCAGCATATTCATTTCGGAGTTTGCAATATTTTTTATTTGAACATCTTGTGGCAATATATTCTAGTTTCGGAAACAATGGAGTGCGTATGTCCTCTTAGGACTGTTTCATTGATAATTGCAAATTTTACTCGACTTTTTAGGACACTTTCACCGAGTGAAAACATTAGGGCTCGCAAAATGTATCTAATTTGGGTCATATAGACAGCATATGCCAAGGAGGGGTACTTTCATTTTTTATTTATTATTTTTATTTTATTTTTTATATTATTTTTATTTATAGTTTTTCTTTGGCAGATTTTTCTTCTGGGATTTATTACTAACTTCAAAGTGTTCTTTGATCTATAAGTTTTAAATACATTAAATAGAAAAGATTATTTACATACAATGTCCTTATCAGAATATTCTTTACCTTAAACACGTAATAATAAACTCGTAAACATCACCATAGTAATTTCAACGCCCCATTTACGAATGTAGAACGCAAGTGGCAACGACATGAAATAATCACCAATAACACGTCCTTGTACCAGCAGGAAAAAAAGTGGACAGTAAATGCGGATGCGCCTTGGAAGTCGCCAGCCAGGAGCTTTGTTTTTTTTCCCTCTGTCTCTCTATTTAGCGGACTTAGGTTGCGGATGATGATCGATGCCGAATGCGCGATGGGGGAAGAAATAGCGCGCGTTGCATCGTTGGCACGAGACGCCCACGCACACACGTATTGAAACAATTGTTGCGTCGCCTTTTTGTTGGGGGTGACCAGCGGACATTGCGCTAGCGCCCAGCGTACACACGGATGCGGATAATGAGCGGAAATGCGTTGCGTTTATGCGTCACTCACGTGCCGAACGAGATAGCTCCACGGTTTGTGTGCGTTGCGCTTCTCTATGGCCGGCTGGGGATGCGTGTTGTGCCCCCCCTCGAAATCCTGCGTTTGCGTCGCCCGCCGTCGTTGCGCCTCCTCCCGTAAGCGAAACACATATGTAACAAGGTGAGGAAAACAAACATCCCAACTCAAACATTGCAATTACAAAGTACAAATCATATTGTTCACTTAACGCTTCCCAAATAATCAACACTCAAGGGCCGTACATGATTGGACACGACCTAATCACCACATTCAATCAGCTTCGAGTCGAAGGAAGAGCGCTTGTTTCGTGCGCCTGCTGAGCGTCATGATGGTGGATGCGCCCGAAATCCCGAAATAGACTTGCGCCCCTTTTTTGCACCTTTAATGGCCAAATTATTTGCATTATATTTATTCGTCATATTTATTCATTGAGCTTGTTGGCTCGAAATTGTTAAATTATGAAACAATTGCTACGCGTTTTCATGTTGAATCAGTGGAGAGGGTGAGGTCTGTGTACTCATTGATCTTTAATTTGCAGGTACATTGAGACATACCCGACGTGATAAGCATTAACTGCATTCGAGGTGAGTTGGTGTTTTATCGCATTCTAATGATGCAAATTTTACATGTAATTATACTTTCCTTTAGTTTGCTCGCCTGTGGTATCTCTGAAAATCCATGAATTCGACCTATTTATGACCACTCAAATATTTATTAAACCATCATTCTATAATCACTTTATGCTGAAATATCTGTAAAATCCTTATTGTTTGTTCTTTTGTTTGGAAAATGGAGTGTTAGTTCCACAATAGTGTTTTTAACAACATTTTGAAAAATTATTTATTTACAACTTTGGATCACATGAAATTATGGACTCTTATAATTCGATTAGTTCTCAAATGCATGTTATCGTTCATTGGGAAGAAAGATTTCAACCGCCTTGATCTTGGTCCAAAAATAATTACGATTTGATAATTAGCCCTTTCCATTGTGATTCTCTATTTAAAAAATTGTGCAAGCCGATTATTTTAGTTTGGCTAAGATGACGGCTGTAAATTACTGTTTTATTTTTGAAAATCTTATCTCGCGACTCTTTGTTTTCATGAGTTACGGACCTGAACTTTTCTTTCAATAAAAAACATTTTATTTCTTTGAAGGAAATTATTGATATTTCGAAATATGAAAGTTAATATATAAATATTCATTCATTGTGGAAAGGTTTATTTAAGTCTAATCAAAAATAGCTCAAGCGCCTATATACCATATAATTATAAATTTAAATCACGTAATTTTTGCATATTAATTTATAGGTAATTATTTGGTATGTAGGATTGCTTAGGTGAATGCACATATTTTCGGGAATATTTTTAATAGTAGTGGCACAATAAATTCAATAATCCCCGGAGTGTTGCAACAGAAAGATCAAACTGCCAAAGAGGTAACAGCTGACGTTTCGTCAACAATCATGTAACAGTCAAAAACATAACTAAAGTAGGTAGATTATTGTATCTACTAGCGTTTGAAAATATATATTTATGACAAAATTGCAAGTTTTTTAACTTACGGAGTGTTTTCTACACTATATATTATAGTTCATGAGATTTATCAAAAATTAAAGAAAATACAAATCAAATCAATTTCTGTACCCCGAGAGATTATAGTGCACAAATAAGCGTTGACTAGTCCTAGATAATAATTACTAGTCAAATTACGGGAAATTATAGCAAACCTGTCCTATAAGTACCCGGTAAAGTCACCGATTATACAATCACTAAAACAGTGATGGGGAGCGATTTACGAGATTTGGTTAAATTTTCTTTAATTTTTTTATAGTATTAGTCCATGCCCATTTGAGGACGTTGGACAAATTTGTCCTCTCCATGCGATTATCTAGCAATCATCGGTGAGTCAAAAGCGTGCGTGACCCACGGGTCATAGGTACGCCATCACTGCTCTAGAATGTACCCAATGGCTACTAGACCAGGATAAAATTCCAAAATTTATTAACATCTTTGGTATCATTGACGGTTTGATTATGATTTGTTGCTTGTCGCACATCTCCAATGCAACAGCATTGGTCAGTTGAAAACGACTATTAAATCAGCTGTTGCCCTCTAGTAGGTCCATCATAAACACCAAGTGTATCTCTGGCTTCCGATTCCAACTCGGCATCCTCACCCATATCGATTGGTTCATCATCCATGTGAACATCATCGTCTTCCTGGTCAGAGTCTTGGTCAAGACGACCCAGAATTTCCAATAAAATAGCTTTAGCTTCAGATTCGGCTTCCTTGCGCTGTTATATCAGAAATAATATTTTAAGAGTACTATGAATACCGAGGGGATCTTTGAAAGTCACTTACGAGAGCCTCCTTTGCCAAACGATCACGTTCTTCCATCATTTCATCAAACTGCCTCTTTTTAAGATCATCGACTTCCTGATTGTACCTATATTTATACATCCAGTGTCCCAGATAGTGAATCGGGTCCCGGGGTTGTTTGGCAGTTATTTCCGCTAAAGCCAAGGTTAAAGGACGACCCAACACGTTTTTCAGATATCGCACGTCTGACGTGGATAGTCCACTCTCGGATGTTGCTAAAAAAGGTGATTATAATCATTTGGTAATTACACACATAATTTTCCTCTGTTTCAGGCAGGTGTGTACCGAGTGACTCGGTATTCGTTTCGCTTTCGCTGATGGCGCCGAAGAGGTCGTCGAAGTTGATGCCGTCCAGCAATCCAAGTTCCTCAGCTTCGGCTCGAGTCAACACTTTGCCATCAGACGTCATAATATGGCCGGAAGCCGTGACGGTGAGGCCACGCATCTTTAACAGCTCAGTCTCCAGCCCTTGCAACAAGCCCATTTTTCGAGCTTCCTCCATGGTGTAGACCTCGCCGTCTTCGGTCCTAATGCGACCGGACGGCGTCATATGAAGGCCACGTTGTTCCAGCAGTTCTAAAGAAATCTAGCTAATGTCTCAAATGTTTAAGTATAGCTTAAATAAAATAAAGAACCTAAAAAATTCGATTTATCATGACTGAACAGGGACATGTCCATGCCGTCAAGTAAACCCGCCTCTCTGGCTTCCTCGATGGTTTTAATTTGTCCCGATGCTGTGAGAAGACGACCAGACGGTGTTAGTTTTAAACCACGTGCTTCCAATTCCTCTAAAATCGAAGAATATTAGACATGGAAGTTGCGAGCATATGAAAAAACCGTTTAATCTTTCTTCATCAGTCCCTTCCTGAATGTTTAACATCATCTCCAAGTGTTCCAGCTCCTTATTGAGCTCTTCAATTCTAGCTTCAATTACTGCTAACTCTGAGGGGGTTGCCGAGAGTGCTTGTGCTCGCAACTTTTTTAATTCTTCAAGGATCTCTGCCTTTCTTTCGGTTGGTGATAATGTTTTAGATAACTCTCCCTTTATTTCCTGTAAAGGAGAACAAGGAAAGAATATAGTTGAACGATCTACTCGGCAGTTCCCGCTATTTTCATGAGAATCGCTTTAAATGTAGTTCTATGGGGCCCCAAGTTGTTTGTTGAGGATAATGATGAATAGGGCAGTGCAGTAGCCCCCAATCTTCTTGAGTCCTCAGCGTGTTCATTTTGCACAAAAGGGGATACAATGCTTTATTTTTGTCCTAGAAGATTTAAATTTTCAGAATTCACCCAAAACAATGTTTTATTGCCTATGCATGTTTAACATGAAAAAACATGTTCCGGTGACTTGGTTAGTGTTACCTTGGCTTCATTACACTATGAGATGTACTTTATGAATTAAAGTGGCACACCTGCAATGTTCTGCATTTCGTAAGCAAAGTTACATTGTTTTTCTAAAATACGACATGTAGAAAAGTGAAGCACGATTAAAAACATGTTCCGGAGGTCTCTGAAATTGGTACCAATGTTAAAAAGAACTGTGGGATGCACTAAACGAGATAAAGTTGCTGCCATCCTAACAACCCATTCAAATAATGTTTTCAAAGGGCAAATAGAAACAAAGAAAAGAAGAAAATTGTCCAGGTTTTCGTTGCCTATTGTTAATTATATATTGCAAATATAAATAAATTGACTTAATTAAATGATGAGGTAAAAATCGTATATTCGCAGGGAAAATAAGAGATGAAGGTCATGACGAGATAAAACGTACATGTTTAATATCAATATGCTATAACATTATGCCAAGAGTGAATTCGGAATATTTGAACTCTTTAGGACAAAAATAAAGTATTATATCACCAATTTTTCAAAATAAACCACTGCGCCACGCTTAAAATTAGTATTTGGTCGCATCACCCTTCCTAGGAGCTGGATACTATACACGTAGTCGGGAAACTATGGAGGTTCTAGTATCATTAAATTTCTTGAAGTATCGATACTTTTTGCTAAAGATATAGGAAAAATTTGCCGCGAATGTGGCTTTTGTCCTCCTAAAAGTCTCAATTTTGCATTAAATAATCTGCGGCAAAAACCACCATAAAATGTTTTGAAGGATAAGTTATATAAAACTATGTACTATGCTGACTTCGACATGAAACACATTTTACTGCAGCTGTCGATGCAATCTGTAGTAAAACAGATCCAAAAATTAAATTACCAAAAGAATAGTCAAGCAACTAGTCGTAGAAAAACAAATGTTTGCAAAAAGAAGCAAATTTGTGCGACTATTCATTATGAGGAAAGTTATCTCATAATATAGAATTACATACTCTTGCAGCTTGGCTCAATTTGTTAACACTTCGAACATGATCTCCTTCGAGTTGTTCTAATCCATCATCGATATTCCTCAATGCTGATTCCATCTGAGTGGCACTCAAATCAGTACGTGCAAGTAGATCTTTTCTTTCTGCTGACAATCTTTGCTTCTGGTTTTCATACGATTCCAGTTCTTCTTCCATTTCATTTTCGATTTTCACTTTCATCGTGTCCAGTGTTTCAATTGAACCGAGACGATCTTTGAGGAAGTCTCGCTTTTCATTAAGCTGAACCACGACCTCTTCATGACGTTCTTGAATCACCCCAAGTTCCCTAAGCGTAAAATTACCTATGATAATGTGCATGCAATGAAAGGACAAGCTTTACTTGTCGATTTCCTCGAGCGTGGCAACGGTTTCAAGATACTCTTTCTTCGCATCGTGAATGGTCTTCTGTCGTTCGATGACCATCTCATGTTGTTTTTGTATAGTATCCAGTTCACGTTCAATTTCACCAAGGGCTTCCTTTTCGTGGCATTCTTGCTTCTGTTGCATCAAGTTTGCAATAGCTTCATCTTTAAGTTTGGCGATGTAAACGATTTTTCGATCAATGCGTTCGATTTCATGCTCAATTCCACGCTTTAGATTAGAAATGCTATCATCATCCGCCATTTTAAATGGGCTTAATTGTGTATAAACTTTTATAAATGGTGTAAAAATTAAAATAGGGAATAAAACTGTTGAATCGCTTCAACGTATTTTTGAAGTTTGAAATTCAAACATGTAGATCGCAGCGCCAATTGCCGTTGCACATGCGTACAACTGAACGCGGTTGAAATAATAAACGTAACCTGACAAGCGTTAAGATAAATTCCGTTACAACAAACCGAAAAGTATTGTATTTAAAATGGATAAAAATCTTAGAGCAAGGCGTACATCGGTAAGCCACAAATTTTATTTTGTATCCATGGAATAATTAGATGCGATGAACGTTTTCTATTTTATTAGATCTTGAAACCTCCCAAGATCGATGGACGGGATGACGATAATACAAAACCATCTCGGAAAGTACGCTTTTCGAGCAATTTTGTTAAGTAAGTATTTGTTCTTCCACTTATAAACTCAACCAATTTTACAGCATTACATTTAAATTTACAGAGAATTTGCACCAGCAACAGAAGGCGAGCATATGACACTTTGGGATGCAACCTACGAAGAATCCATTGAAAAATCTTCGCTCTCTTCACAATCTCAAATCACACTTGCCAGTATAGGTGATCAACAGCAAACCAACAAAGAAAATGCTGAGCCCAACGAAATTAACAAGTTTACAGCCAGCTCTGTGCCACCACCAGCAAAAAGTAACATTTTTTATCCTGAATTTTGTAAGAAGATCGAAGACCCACTTGTAAAGGTCAGTGAAAGTAGTACGTATGCTGTTCCCGCATTTGTCAAGAAAGCAGCCGAAAAAAGGAAACAGCTTTTGAAAGATAAATCTATAACGAATTCCATTGCTACAATTTCTTCAAATTTTAATGATACAGCTGCAGATGGTTTGACCAATAAATTTGCAGCTGAGAATCAAAATGTCTTGAAACCAGACGCAATTTCTACGTCTCCAGATAATGTTTTTCGAATACCTGCCCCTATGCTGGGAAAACAAAACGAAAAACGAAAGTCATTCTTTAATTCAACAGCAATAATAGATGGCAGTTTCTTTAACAATGATACACTATCACCATTTGCAGATGAGTTTGAGAATGTAAAAGATATATCAAATAAGCCAGACTATGTTTCAATAACAAAAACTCTTAACTTTGATTCTGATAATGATAATAAGCACATCAGCAATGAAAAGGATGAGAAGAAAACGAAAGGATTTTCAGCTGGTGTGTGTGTTGATGGACAAATTAGTGAACATCATGCCTTGGGAAACAAAAGTAAACCAGATAGTATTGCAGCGAAACAAAAAGGAAGTGATTCATCAAAAAAGTCAAGAAAAACGATAAATTTTAATTGTACAATGAATAATGCTGATATGGAGATGACTTTACAAGATGATGATGTGGAAAAGCGTGAGCAAAATGAAACTTTTTTTTTTAATAATGATGTGGATGGTGGAGGTATGGAAGAGGCTCAAATTAATTTTGCTATGAATATCAATCCAGAAGCAGTAATAGTGGCAGCGACAAAAAATACTACTTCTTCAAACAATCCTAGTGAGATAGAAATGAAAAATCGAACAATGAAAACACCCTCATTTAAACCTTACATTGATGGAACTAATTTGGAGAAAGACCAAATTGATTTTAGTAATGCTAATCATTGTAACAAAATCGAACTATCAAATGTGTTACCGGTAATGGGGAACGTGAATATTGGAGAACAAAAAGAAAATGAAAAAGGTCGAAAAACTATGCATTATGCAAATTTTGATATGGAACAGACTGAAGTCATCTCTTCGGAAATTATTGTTAATAACCCACAAAAGCAGCAACAAACTGCATTGAGAACACAAATTTGTAGCAATACGGTACTGGATGATGATTTCGACATGGAGCAAACTCATGTTAATGCAGCAATCGATGTAGTTCAACCTGAAATTGATCCGAAAGGGTTGGATTACGCAAAGAAGAGTCAAGCAGCCGCTGGGAAAACAATTCTGTTCGGAAATATGGATACGGACGAAACAGAAATAGCAGAAAAAGAAATTCAGATCAAATCTTCACCTTTAAACTCTGCTAAGCCATCAGATATTGTTTTGAAAACAAATATATATAGAAAAACTCAACTCTATGATGATTTCAATATGGAACAAACTTGTCTTAATGCACAAATTGATGTAATTCATAGTGAAGTGGACCATAGTGCCTTAGATCGCATACATCATAGTCATGGATCCATTAATAGTGGTCGGAAAACAGTTTTGTTCGGAAATATGGATATGGATGAAACAAGAATAGCAAAGAAAGATATTCTGGTCAAATCTGCACCTGTAAATCCTTCTCCAAATCCGCCAGAAAGTGATTTAAAAACAGATACGTATAGAAAAACTCAACTCTATGATGATTTCGACCTGGAACAAACTCGTCTTTGTGCACCAATTGATTTAATGCACACAGAAAAGGATCAGAAAGGCTTAGGGCACATAGAGAAAATTCATGCGCCCAGTCAGAAAACAGTTTTGTTTGAAAATATGGATATAGACGAAACAGGAGTAGCAAACAATGAAATGCATGCCAATGCATCTACAACTATAAATCGTTCTGCGACTATTCATTATGATAATTTTGATATGGAACAGTCTTCTGTGTTTTCCTCCAAAATTGTCGATAATGCACTGAAAAATTCACCAGAAAGTGTTTTAAAAGCAAGAACGTGTAGAAAAACCCAACTCTATGATGATTTCGACCTTGAACAAACTCGTCTTCACGCACCCGTTGATTTAATTCATACTGAAGTAGATAAGGAACAATTAGACAAGAGTAATGCACCCACTGATAGTAGTCAGAAAACAGTTTTGTTTGGAAATATGGATATGGATGAAACAGGAATAGCGGAGAAAGAAATTAATGTCAAATCTGCGCTGATAAATTGTTCTACAACTGCTCATTTTGATAATATTGCAATGGGACAGACGTGCAATGTGTTCTCCTCGGAAATTGTTGATAATTCGCAGCAAAATCCACCAGAAAATACTTTCAAAGTTGAAACGTATAGAAAAACTCAACTCTATGATGATTTCGACATGGATCAAACCCGAATTATTGCACCAGTTTATGAAATGCACATTGAAATAGACCCGGAACAATTAGATCTCATAAAAACTAATCAAACACAGACTAATAGTAATCGGAAAACAATTATGTTTGCAAATATGGATATGGACGAAACGGGAATAGCAGAAAAACAAATGCCTTTCAAATCAAATGATTCACGACAAAATCCACCAGAAAACGTTTTAAAGGCAGAAACCCAGGTATACGATAATTTCGACATGGAACATACTCGTATTAATGCATCAGTTGAAATAATGCATAGTGAAATAGGTCTGAAAGGGATAAATCAAATAAAGAAGAATCAACCATCTTCTAAGAATAATCGAAAAACAGTTCTGTTTGCAAATATGGATATGGACGAAACCGGCATAGCAGAGAAGGAAATTCATCTCAAAACTTCACCTATAAATCATTCTGCAACTAGTCAACTTGATAATGTTAATTTGGAAGAAAATCCACAAGAAAATACTGAGAAAGCTGAATCTTATAGGAAAACTCAACTCTATGACGATTTTGACATGGAACAAACTCGAGTTACTGCACCAGTTGATGTTATTCATAGTGAATTAGATGCGAAAGACTTATCACGCCTAAAGACGAGTCATGCACCTTCAAAGAGTAGTCGGAAAACAGTTCTGTTTGGAAATATGGATATGAACGAAACAAGAATAGCAGGGAATGGCATTCATGTCAAACCTTCACCTCCCAATCGTTCCGAGACAATTAATTATGATAATGATTCTATGGAGCAGACTAATGTTTTCTCCTCCGGAATTGTTGATAACAATCCACGACAAAATCCACCTGAAACTGCTTCGAACGATGATACATATCGAGAAACCCAACTTTATGATGATTTAATCATGCAACAAACTGGAGATGCTGCACCAGTTGATGTTATCCATAGTGAAATAGATCCGAAAGAGTTAGATCGCCTTAAGAATAGTCATGCACGCTCTAAGAGTAATCGGAAAACAGTTCTGTTTGGAAATATGAATATAGACCAAGCAGAAATAGCAGGGAAAGACATTCATGACAAATCTACACCTAAAAAGCATTCCGAAAATCCACCAGAAAAGGGTTTGAAAGCAGAAACACATACAAAAACTCAACTCTATGACGATTTCGACATGGAAGAAACTCGAGTTAATGATTTAAGTCACAGTGAAAAAGATCAGAAAGGCTTAGATTACATAGAGTCTAGTCGGAAAACAGTTTTGTTTGAAAATATTGATATGGACGAAACAGGAGTAGCAAACAATGAAATGCATATGACTATTCATTATGATAATTTTGATATGGAACAGACTACTGCGTTTTCCTCCAAAATTGTTGATAATGCATGGCAAAATGAACCAGAAAGAGTTTTAAAAGCAAGAACATCTAGAAATACCCAACTCTATGATGATCTTGATATGGAACAAACTCGTCTTCACGTACCAGTTGACTTAATTCATACTGAAGTAGATACGGAACGATTAGACAAGAGTAATGCACCCACTGATGGTAGTCAGAAAACAGTTCTATTTGGAAATATGGATATGGACGAAACAAGAAAAGTAGGGGAAGACATTCATGTCAAATCAACACCTAATCGTTCTGCAATTATTCATTATGACAATGATAATAATTCACAGCAAAACCCGCAAGGAAATATTTTGAAAACGGAAACATGTAGAAACAGATACACCAAAATCTTTGATGATTTTGACGTGGAAGAAACTCGTATTGATGTAATTCAAAATAAAATAGATACAAAAAAGTTAGATCATAGAATAAAAAGTAGTACTCGCAAAATAGTGGATATGGACGAAACAGGAATAGCAGGGAAAGAAATTTATCTAAAATCTACGCCAATAAATCGTTCTGTAACTATGCATGATGACAATGCTGATATGGAACAGATCTCAGTGTTCTCCTCTGGAATTGTTGATAATAATTTACGGCAAAATCCACCAGAAAATGTATTAAAAGCACACACATATAGAAAAACTCAACTCTTCGATGATTTCGACATGGAACAAACTCGTGTTAATGCCTCAGAAAATGCGATTCATTGTAATGTGGACGACAGAAGCTTTAACCAGAAAAAGAAAAATCAGAAATCAGCAAAAGTAAATCGCCGCACAGTTATTTTTGGAAATATGAATATGGACGTAACAGGAATTAAGAATGATCTTGAGATAGTGATAACTCGCACGAATACCCATGATGGTACATCGCAAATTATTGTAGCACCAATAGAAGGAAGTCAAGCAAAGAACGAGTACCAATCGATGAATCAGCAAACAATTATTTTTAGTGATATGGATATAGGCCAAACAAGCAATGCTGAAAAACAACGAAAGTCTACCAACGCCGAGCAAGTGGAAATGGAAGAAACTCAGATTATTGAAAAACAAATAGAAGGAAAAAGAAATATTTTGTCGGAGGCTACAAATAGGCGAACTACTGCTTTTCCTGGCGTGGATATGAATCAAACTGGAATTGCAGGTAACTTGGGGACATCTATATTAGAAAAGTCTCTTAAATCGCAAACAAATATAAAAACCATTCAATGCGATGACATGAAAATGGATGAACCTCATTTGTCTTCTTACAAATGGAAAGAAGAAGGTAAGAATGATAAAACGTTTAAAACTTCGATGGTAACCGAATCTAGGACTCGCACAGTTGTTGTCACGGATAAGAATGAAACAATGTTAGGAAAAGAAACACACATTCAAAAATCGGCAATGGCTGGACCATTGCATACAGAGGAAATTCCAACTTGTGTGCAAAAAACGATCAGCAACAATATAACAATGCGGTCCACAAATAAAATTATAATTCATGATGCCCTTGCAGAAACTAATAACACTGGTGAAAGACAAGTGAACACGTGCTATGGAGATGAGCAGGTAGCTTTTTCAAACCAAACAATCAATGAAAGAATCCCACAGAAAGAAACGAATACAGAAAAAAAGCGTAGCCCATTTCAAACAAAAGAAATTTCAACTCTACAAACAGAAAGCAGGAATATTGAATTAATGAGGTCCAATACTGAAACCATCGTCGATGGGACTAATAACTTTGATCCAGAACGTCCAATTTTAAGGACCATGTTGAAGAAATCTGAAACATTTGAAAGGCCTAATATAATTGTTGATGACGATGGTAATCATGCGAAGTATGAATCGCCCCAAGGGAACCTAACATCATCAAATATAAACCAGAATGCAGTTTATGACATTTCTTCAGATTTAGATGTTACACCTGTACAGGGCGAACAAAATGAAAACAACGTAGAACATGTGGAACTGTTTAAAACTTTGAAAACTGAAAAAGATGATTCTATCATAGCAATTATAGATACTTCAAATCCTTTATTATTCACCCCACAAGGTGAAAAAGTTCTTGAACATCCCGTTTCGGATCTATTTATTGGAACAAGACGAAAGACATTTCAAAATCAAAGAAGCTTCGCATTAATTCCCGATGATTCACTGCAAACTACCGGGGCCAAAACTGGTGTCAAAAGAGATTTATCTCAATGTGGTCTAAGTCCCTTGCTATTGACTAAGCGTTTCGACGATAAATGTACGCCATTAAAAGCAGTCCCAAAAAATCGACCGGAAAGAAGTGCGAAACGAAATTTGATGCAATCACCAAGTAGTTCAAAAGGAATGCCGTTGAAAAAAGTTGATGCTAAAGCCACACCACAGAAAATAAATGAACATGCTGATCAGAATTCGGATTTTGATGATTCTGTGCGTACTACACATGATGGCAATGTAGAGGCAAGAAAGAAAAGGTACCAATTGTACTGCAAATGTCTGGAACAAGTTGATGAAGTTGTTTCTTCTGAAAGGGTGGAAAAAATAACTGATGATTTTACGCCGAGTGGCGAAATTTTTATAAGTGACACTGATCGAAGCAATTCAGAATATTTAAAAAAAGAAATACAGATTCTGGTAGATAGTGGGTCGATCGTTCGCGATTATTTTGATGCGGTGCAGCGGCGTATGTGTGCGATTGCCGAGGAGAATGAGCTACTTCTTTCTGAGGATTGGCAACCACCAATTATTAATTTAACATTGATGGATAAGATACAAAAGAAAGCAAAGTAAGTACAGTAGCAGTAAAGTATATTCCCTAGTCATTTTGAAAAGCCATAGTTTTAACAAACTAGAAACATAAATAGATTTTAAAAAATTGGGGTGGGCCTTCAGTCAAATTGGACGACATGGAACCCGTAGAGGGGAATCGATGACTTAAATGGGAGGGCGGAGGGTAATCCCTTCTCTGCCTTTAAAAATGTACATCAGGGAAATTGATTGTCCTACAATAATGACATCCTTGGTCTTGGGTAAATGGGTTCAAATAATCAGAGTTTGATGATTAAAATTCCATTCTTTTTTTTCAACTTCACGTTATTTATAATTGCCGTATCGGTGATTACCTATTTATTATAGCTATTAAAAATTATAGAAATCATATAAAAA